>JAFEMH010005913.1:0-144295 GCA_022495995.1 Adenophora triphylla var. japonica
TCCTTTATCAATTGATAAAGCTACATCGCATCTTTTACTAGGGCCTAGTCTTGCAAAAAGTTCTAATTCAAGTTGATGTTTCAAGAAAGCTCCTCATGAAGTGTTTGTTGATTGTGGGGATTTCCCGCTCTAGTTTTTATCAAAAAGTGGAGAGTATAATAATTTGCCACAATATTGTATAACATTGTTCTTTACTTCGGGCATGATATTTTCTCTTGCAAGAAGCGCTAAGGTGCCACTCGCCAAGCCGTCTCGATACTATCAAAAATCGGCATGGTAATGAGCAGCCCAAACCTGATGAAATGTGGCGTTTAAGCAAGCCAAAATCGATGAGTAATTGGGGTTTGAGCAGCTTCATAATGGGCTGGAACAAAGCAGCCAAAAAATCTGATGCAAATGTTCCTACGGCACGAATATGGCCGACAAAATGGGCGTGATGACAAGAGGCCCAAGATCTGCAAATGTTGAGAATGAGGTAGGCAAGGCTGATGTTGCTAATTGTGGCACCAATGATGTCTCTGATGGTGAAAAGGATGATATCCTTCCAAGTACTAAAGGGAAGGATAAGCAAAAGGAGTATATTGTTAAAGAAGGAGATCCCGTGGAGTCCTCTAACTCAAATAAAGGAGCTGAAAATGGTTCTAAGGTTTTTGTTCCTAAGATGGCCAAACGGGGTCAACCACTTCCTGATGCCGTAAATAAAGCATTACTTAAGTAAGATATGTTCGGAGGTTATTCAAGAGGTGAATGGTGGAGGTCATTCTGTTCCCAAGTGCAATGATTTGGATGCTATTGCCCACAATTTTGAATCACGATGCCCTAGTGGGGAGGGTCTGGAATTAGGTGCACTGAATTTATCTCCAAGGACTGCGCAGAATTTTGTTACTGAAATGGCTGGATCTACTCCATATGCTGGCCCAGATAAGAAGAATGCTGATGTTGAAGGTTTCATTAAAGTCACTTCATGGAAAAAAAAGGAGTAAATCTCTCAAGGAGGGCACTTCTAACTCAATCAGGAGAACTGCTTTCATTTCATAGCCCAAAGCTAATGGATTATGCTTTTGAGCAACTCGGTAGATGTTTTTTTTTTTCTTCGGCTTTAAGCCCAATGTTTTTTTTCCTTTTCGGTGGGTGAGGTTTCCCCCACCTTCTTTTGTATTTTTATTTAATTAATAAAATCTAGGGAGTACCGTCTCCTTTCGTTTAAAAAAAATATACAAATTATATGAACACATATCAATACCAACACATTTATCATCTAAGAGCAAATAATATATTTTACAAATACTCCCACTAAATCATACACACCTTCTAATGCAAATAAGCATAATATGCATTTAATGGGCTAAGATCCAACTTTAATTTAATCTCAAGTACGCTATGGCGCACGACTCAAGATTAAATTAATTAGGTAGAAAACATCAATCATATCGTATATGACTCTTAGATCTTTTATGAAATTCATTTAAGACATCATATGTCTTAGCATATTTTAATCTCATCTTATGCCTTGGGTCCAAAACCATTTTGATAACCCAATTAAGTTTATCCACTTTAAACGTATAGGAACCACCATTTCCTCATCTTGCTCGCAAACGGAATAGAATCAAAGCACCTTGTTATGGCAAGCCCACCCAAAACTATCCTAGTGGTCTCAAGTGTTTTAATCATGGATTGGCATAAAGAACTTAAAAGTTAAATGAAGGGTCTTTAAAGTGATTATAAGCATATCAACAAAGATAGTCATAATCGTACACCTGTAAGTTCTCAAGAAAATAGGTGAGCCACAAGGACTGCTTAAGTACCAAATCTTCCTTCGACAGAACTCTCCTAGTTCATGCACAATTATAATACCAATTTGAATGCAACATAATCAATACTTTGTATACTGACTTGTTTCTCATAAACAATCAGAAAACCAAAATTTAATGTTTCAACTAAACATTTAGGAAATTATGAATTAATGTTTCAGCTAAACATCTAATAAAATTCTTAACATTTAAGAACACATAATTCATGCAACGCAACAATTAATTAAAATCATATTTAAATTAATTAAGCATGCATAAACAACGAATTAATCTAGCATAGCCCTATAAATTTAATTTATAGCATCCAGATTAAGACAGAAACATTTCAGATTATAAACATAATCACAGAATAGCAGAAAAGTTAACAAACTAATTTTGCTCAGATTGGCTAGTTATGTCGCGCGACGCCATCAGCCAGTTGGCCAGATCTGTCGCGTGACATACCAAGCCCAACTACCAGATTTTCTTCTCGTGGCTAACTCTGTCGCACGACTTGAGTTGCCAGTTTGGCAAAAATTTATGAACTTCAATCAATTCCAATCATAAAGCAACTAAATCAAGTAAACAACTTTTATAGATTTAATTCAACATAATCAGAAAACGATTTTCATATTGTTTCACATCAACAATAAGATTCTACCGCATAGAAAAACATGCAATAAGCATATAAACAAATTATATCTTAATTCTAGCATGCCAATTCAAACTTAACCATACGAACGGGGCTCTGATACCACTGTTGGGTTTTATGGGTCCATGCGCAGCGGAATTAAGCATCAAATTAACACAAAACCCAAGCCCTAAGATCCGTTCTATACGATTAAATTGAATTCCTATGAGATAGAATTTACCAACCTTTATTGCTTTCCGTTCTTGAGCTATCGAACAATTATCAATGTGATTTTGAATCACAATCTTCGATCTTCAAAAACTTGAATCTTCATATTGCTTTGAACAATAGAACTCTAGGCCTTGATCGTCGTACGAGAGAAGACCCTCTAGTAGTATTCACACGTTAGAATGAACCAAGAACGGTTTTTGAGAATTGCTAGATTCTTAAACCTATGGAAAAATATTGAAAAACCTTTTGGTTAGATTTTCTTTCTTGAAAATTCGGCTAACCTATTAGGGTTTACAGACTGCATATTTATACTACCTTAGTATTGGTATTAGTTTCCTAATCTTATTAGGAAACTGTCTGTCAAACGCCTCTGGCCTTAGTATGTCGCACGACCCAGCACGCCATATGGCAAGGTCCGTCGCACTACTCAGGACTCCATATGGCAACAAGTTCTGTCGCGCGATATATTAAACCAGTTCAGGAACTCTCAATCATTCTTCCTTTGGTTTAACCAATTCATTCTAGTTGTGTGTGACCCAATAGGATTATATTATGTTGGCAATGCTCGATCATATCGACCCTCATAAGACATAAGCGGACTCTAGCAAGCCATTATGTCTACCCAAATAACATAACGAAAGAGTTCACGTTTCCAATGGTACACTTCCATTTCTCTCTTTGTCTCACGGTGTTATATTGAACACAAGTCATGGTCCACGTCAACTTGTATTTGTTCAATGCTTTCTCGATCTTGAGTATAATGATAATCCAATCTCATTGGGGTGTGGCCACACACTTTCCATCATTATCACTCATCGAGGGGCCCAAGCAAAACATCTCTCTTTCGAGGGACAAATTCCATCTTGACTTATCATCCTTCCCATCATGAATCTGATCATGCCAAAGATAGCCTTTATAAATATCGTGTTAAGATATCGTTTGACAAAAATCAAACATGACTTTCATCATATGTAAGGTCATGATAATCTCAGGTCTAGGGACTAAATGAAGTGACCATATGAGATTTAATTATGACATTTGACCATGACATAAATCTCATACGGGTCAAGTCCAGCCACTTGTTCACTAACAAGTACCCATAATTTCAATGTGCATCTCTATGCATATAATCATCATATGATTATCCATTGACAATTATACTAATTATTCTCTTAATAATTAGGGACGGAGATTATTACAATAAATATGCAAAATATATAATAATCAAATAATAAACTTAAACGATAAAGATGATACATAACGGTCTTAAGTTAATCATAACTAAAGCCTAGGGCATTACACATGTGTATTTTAAGAATTTCATTGTTGTTCAATTTTTTTTTCAAAGCCCTATCTTAAGGGATGTAGTTTGATTCGCTTTATCGATACGAGAAAACAGTATTCTCGAAAAAAAAAAAACAACTTATAGATATTGAGATATTTAATTTTGAAATTTGAGGGAAATTTATATTATAACGTGTCAGGTTTTGAATGTGCAAGGTCAAATGACATTATGCAGCTTTGTCCATGTCTATCATATTAATTGCAAAAATGCCACTCTATATAAGTAACTAGCAAAAGCCCGTGTCCGAGGATACGTGGTATTTTTTTAATTAAAAGTGAGGGCAAAATGGGAAAGGGTTAGTGAGGGTAAAATGGGAACTTTCCTCATTGGCACTATTCATACAACTATTCATTCCACTTCCCTCATTCATCCCACTTCTCTCATTTTTTTAATTAAAAGTGAGGGCAAAATGGGAATGTGACAACTTAGTGAGGGCAAAATGGTTTCCTCATTGGCACTATTCATACAACTATTCATCCCACTTCCCTCATTTATACTATAGATTTCTAATCTGAATCATTGATTTGTTTCTTATCATATATGATTGTAGTTGTTTCTCATGTTTCTCATTTGAGTAACCATATATATATACTCCCTTCGTTCCATTAATAACTTCAACTTTTGTCATTTTGGGTGTCCCATTTAAAGCTTCACCTTTTCTTTTTGGCAAAGAATATTTACTGCTCCACCCACTCATTCTCTCTCCTATTTTACTATTACATCTCAACATTTTCTCCACCCTTAATTTGCGTGTCGAGCCAAAAAGGGTGAACTAATTACTCGGATATGAGGAATATATATATATATATATATATATATATATATATATATATATATATATATATATATATATATATATATATATATATATATATATATATAAATATATATATATATATCTATAGTATAAATTCAACTTGTGTTTTGAAGATCGTGAATAGTTACACGCGCGGAAATTACCATTTTGCCCTCACTGTTTTGTCCCTTTCCCATTTTGTCCTCGTAACTTAGTATGTCGTACGACATGGGTGGAAAAAAAATCTCATGTGGCCTTGGACACGGGCATGTACTAGTATATATATATATACAACCAATATTTTAATCACTGAACTATTTAGTCGAATTCAAATGTCCTCACTAATCTTTATTTTTTTGAAATGTCATCATTGAATTATTTTGCATTTTAAAATCATAAAAAGCCATGACTTCGTCCATTTCATTGTTAAAAATTCGAACGAATGTTAGTTAATTGACCTCATTTGACTAACTATTGGTATATTTCATTACTCTACGTTAATCCCCTAGAATATTTACCCCATTACATCTCACAAAATTAAGGGATGAAGTCCTTAAGGTCCCTGAGGCAAATAATAAACCCGTAAATAATACCCATACGTGATTTGAAATTTCATAGAAACCAACTAATGCTCAAAAAATAAGACTACCCCTACCGGTTTGCACATGTACCTTAAGATATAAAACTAAAATTACTCTTATATTTTAAGGTATAAGAGTAATTTTTTCACATTTTCTTAATAAATCTCATATTTTATTAAACACACCGCTCATATACTTAGGCATAAGACTATATTTAGTTATAAGACTATAATCACTATTATAACTAATGTATAAGAGTAATTTTTTTTAACAATTTTTCACATTTAAAAAAGAAAGTCACATATTTTATTAACCTCCGCTCCTATACCTAAGGTATAAGTCTATAATATATTTTAAGTTATGAAAGTAATTTTTTTTTTTACATTTTTTCAAATTTGCCTTCTGAACTTCTCGATTTCTTGAATCATGGTAGCCCTTTTCCTTACAGTCTTCTCTAGTTGAACTTCAGCACGAGATTTTGCCAAAGATGAGGATTTGAACTTGTTTGAAAGTTCATGCTGGAGTTCTTGAATCGAGCTAAGTTTGCTCTTTTACTGCTCCACTTCAGTTTGAATCTCGTTAAGTTCCTCTCTCGTGGTTTCTAATTCTTTCTCTAGCTCGACTCTTTTTAATATCTCTGTAGTTATACGACCTTCCATTTCCTCTGTCTGCACATAAGTATTCATTTATCATTTCAGCAGAGTAGTCAAATAAGACACAATTATAGTGTGTGTGCAAAGTACTCCCTCCGTCTCAAAATGAATTTCCAAAAAAATTCAAATCCACTCAATATCAAGAGCGAATTTCAAAACTTTTTGTACATTCATTTTGGGACGGATGGAGCAAGACATTATATTACCCTAGAGGTAGCCAGGCTAATAGCTCATTCTGCTTTCGCATGGCGTTCAACGCTTTCTCCGGCTTCTCTTCTCTTCGGCTGGATTTCATCTCACGTTTTCACTATTCTGATTTCTACTTCTTCGGTTCTTTCTGCAGGACTCTATTATTCCACCAAAAGGGTATTCGGACTCTATTATTCCACCAAAAGGGTATTCTAAAGTTGTAAGCAAAAAACTTTTGGTCCAACCAATATTAACTATAAAGAATAGAGTTTACAATTCTTGTACAAAATAAGCTATAATCCAGGATAGGGAGCTTACCAAATTTGAAGGCATGGATCAACAGGACTGTAGTGGAAAATGTCATCTGCATGCTCATCATCTTCTTGGTTACCAAAAAACACCACCATATGATAGGGTTATTATGGCTCTCTTGGGAATTTTGTCAAACAACTGGTGGGCACTCCATTTTATATGGGGCTGACAAAGCAATAACTTAACAATAATCCCCAAGCTCCACCCAACTTAATCAAGTATATACGAAGTAACAATTTATGAAACTCAAAATTTCCAATTCCTAAAATCAATTTCCAGATTATAACATTGCAGTTTATAGCTTTAAATCAAAGTGTCAAGCTCAAAATTGTTACCTGAAGCGGCTGTGTTTTACCTGAATGGGCAGAGAGATGGCGGACTGTGAGTGTGCAGCGTTCTTATGTGTGTTATAAATACTTGATTGCCGGAGTCGGTAGATCTTGGTCGGGTAGAATTGATTTTAGATATAAGGGGAGTAGAATTGACATTTAAAAATTATATTTGATCAGCTAAAGCTAAAAGGGAGTGTTGGGTTTATAAAAAATTTGATTTGACCCTTAAGTTGTGTGTGGGGTTTTGAAAATGTCATGAATCTATGTAACTATATTGCACTTCAGCCCACCCTCATTTTCTCGCTTAAACTAAAATTGAGACTAAATAGAGATTAGGTCCATTACTCATTTACTAAACACATCCAATTTAATAACCCGAAATAAAACTTGAAAAATCCGAGGAATATTAATTCTACATCGTCTGGAAATTGAAATGCTAAAAAATGAAGTAGTATATATTGAGAGACCTTAGCCTTAAGAAACAATTGGGATATTAATCTCACATCCTCTAGGAATTGAAATGCTAGAAAATGGAGTAGTATAAATTTTGGGGCATTTGGCTCTTTAGTGAACACCAGCTTTCTTGATGTATAAATTTTGGGGCCTTTGGCTCCTTAGTGAGCACGCGCCAGGTCACGCTCGTGGCGTCAAATCACCGCCAAATGACTCCTTAACTAAGACTTTTCATAGCTCCTTAATTTTTCAAGAAAGCTTTACATTTAATATATATTGAGAGACCTTAGCATTTGAAAACCAAATGTGATATTAATCTCACATCGTCTAGAAATTGAAATATTAGAAAATGGAGTAGTATGAGTATATTGAAAGGCCTTAGCATTTGAAAGCCAAATGGTATGGAATTGAAATATTAGGAAATTGAGTAGTATATATTGAGAGGCCTTAACATTTGAAAATCAAATGGGATGCCTAGGGCGCCTAATCACTGTCAAATGGCTCCTTAACGAAGACTTTTCATAGCTCCTTAATTTCTCAAGAAAGCTTTCCATATATTGAGAGGCCTTAGCATTTGAAAACCAAATGATATATTAATCCTACATCGTCTAGGAAATGAAATAGTATATATTGAGAGGCCTTAACATTTGAAAACCAAATGGGATATTAATCTCACATTGCTCTAGGAATTGAAATGCTAGAAAATGGAGTAGTATATATTGAGAGGCCTTTGCATTTGAAAATCAAATGTGATATTAATCCCACATCGTATAGAAATTGAAATGCTAGAAAATGGAGTAGTATATATTGAGAGACCTTAGATTTGAAAACCAAATGGTATATTAATCACACATCGTCTAGAAATTGAAGTGCTAGGAAATGCAATAGTATAAATTTTGAGGCTCCTTAGTGAACACCAACTTTCTGTGTTGCGCCTTAAGTCACGCCTAGTGGCGCCTAATCACCGCCAAATGGCTCCTTAACTAAGACTTTTGTAGCTCCTTAATTTTTCAAAAATCTTTCAATTTAGTATATATTGAGAGGCCTTAGCATTTGAAATAGTATAAATTTTGGGACCTTTGGCTCCTTTCAGAACACCCGGCTTTATCAAGGCGTTGGGCGCGCAAGGTCACGCCCTGGAGCCTAATCACCGTCAAATGACTCCTTAATCTAAGACTTTTCATAGCTCCTTAATTTCTCAAGAAAGCTTTTCATTTTCGCTTTCCCGCTCACGCCCTTTGGGAATTGAAAACTCTGGTCGTTTTGTCATTTCACATTTGTAAGATAGTGACTTGCTATATAAAGAAAAAGTGGAAAAATAAAAGGAATACCAATTTTGGAATTGAAAATTTGATCAATTTTGTCATTTCACATTTGTAAGATAAAGTGACTTGCTATAAAGAAAAACGGAAAAATAAAGGGGATAGATGTGTGACATATTCTATGGAGAGCAACTTCTCCTATTATTTCTAACTTTCTTTAAAATAGCTTTTTATTCGTGTGTTTAACGTACGATATACTTTAGTTTTTATGAATGGTTTGAACTAGACATGTCCAAATAGAACCGGAACCGCCGAACCGCGTAGAACTGAATTGGGAACCGGCGAGAATCGGAACCGCCGAAATCGGGAACCGAACGTGGGAACCGGATTGAAACGGCTCAATACGAATCCACCATATCGGGAACCGAGGAACCGGCGGAACCGGGAACCGGCGGTTGATCGGAAGTGAAACGGAACCTAACTCAATGTAAGTTAAATGTAATATTTAGCATTTATTTAGTATTTGTACTTGTAGTGTTGTTTTATTTAAATTCTAAAAATATTGTTAGAATTTTTATTCTATCTTTAATAATATACTAACCAAATTTTGTCCACTTCTCATTCTTTTCAAAAACATACTCCCCAAGTGAAAAAAAAAAAACCAGATTAATTAGCTTCTTTACTGTCTTAAGAGGTTTGGATTTAAAAAAAAAAAAAAGTTATATGGTGATGGAACCGTTGAAATCGGAACAGACGAATAGAATCGAAAATCGGGAACCGAATTAATATGGTTCAAATACGGTTCCGCCTATTTGAAAATCGAAAACCGACGATTTCAAAATCGAAAACCGAAACCGAAACTGTTTGGACATGTCTAGTTTGTACCGAACGGGCTAAGGAATTAATCTCAAAATTAACCCGTTATACC
Source organism: Adenophora triphylla var. japonica (assembly GCA_022495995.1). Lineage (NCBI taxonomy): Eukaryota > Viridiplantae > Streptophyta > Magnoliopsida > Asterales > Campanulaceae > Adenophora > Adenophora triphylla. Next base: position 9,504 of record JAFEMH010005913.1, read on the forward strand.
ATTTAACCCTAAAATATTATTTTCTCCTTCTCTCTAATTTCTAACAATTGCAGAAGCCGCTCCTCTCCCCCCCTACTCAACTTCACCCCTTTTCCCCACCCCAAAGAATCCAAATCCCTCCTCGTCTTCTCAGTTCAGTATCAATCTTCCCCTGCCCACCATCACCCCCTCTCCTCCCTTATTTCGCATGCCCCTCCACCTTCTCCTCCCGCTCCTGTCGTATCTAAGGGGAATAGAAATGGGTGTGAAGACTTATGAGTAAGTCGGGAAGGATGAGTGAATGGGTGGAAAGGCCATATGTGGGTAGATTTAATTCTGGGGTATGGGGTAAAATTCTGTCCGGGCGAGAGTGTGTTTAAATCTGAATTTTATAGTGGGTTTGAATTGGAGATGATTTGAGTAGTAGCTATGGTTGGGAAGATTTGCTGGATTTGTTCAATAGAGAGCGTGAGTTTTAAAAGGCAAAAACTATAGTTTCATGATTAAACTTTAGCTTTTTCCTAAATATGTTCTCACTAAATTATTATTTTTCAAAATGTTTCACTAAACTTTCACAATTTTCAAAATTTGCTTATTCCGTTAATATATACGCTAAAAACCTAAAGAAATTTAGTCACGTGACTTAACGTGAATGATGTTAATGTTTTCAACAAATTTGTTAACATTGTTTACATTTATGATAAAAAATACAAATTTTTTGAATGTAAAATGTCATTAGTACATAGTTATAAAAAATATTACAAATTAATTTTCCTAAAACATCATTTACCTTGAGTCGTATTTACCAAAACTAGTCACGTGAGGTAATATGGCTAAATTTCGTTAAATTTTAATCAAATATATAAACGGAGTGAGTACATTTTAAAAAATTGTAAAAATTCAGTTTGAACATTTTGAAAAAAAAAAGTTTTGTTAGAACATTTAAAAATGTTATAGTTCCTGGATAAAAATATGATTTTTGCCTTTTAAAAAATGGGTTCGTACAGAGTTGTTTAATTTTGTTTCGAATGTGTTGTTCGAGATTGTGGAGTTCAAATTTCATGGAGTTTGTTGTGTGTTTTGTGTGTGAATGAAGCGGGCCAAACAGTATGTGCTTGTTTTGTTTTGAGCGTGTGTAAAAATTGTGCTGGATCAAACTCTGTCCAACTAGCAAGATAGATTTTCTGGCTATTGACTTGAAATCAGAATTCACGACTAGCCGAAATGGTCTTCGGCGTCTACCCTCGGGTGTGAGAGTAAGTATGGTGATATGAGAGCTGATAAGTTATAAAGAACAATGTATTCTGTATAACAAATAGCAATTACCTTGAAACGGTTGATGTTGTGATATATTTATAGGTTTTGTTAGAGATATAATTGTGGTAGGATTGTATGAAATTCCTATAATTACGGATCAGATTTGTATAAGATATTGTGTCCATAAATAACTCTTGTTTTGTTGGAATTCTGTTAAGAAAATAATTGTAAATACGTCTGGACTACGTAGGTCGACGTAGTATCGTAGGTCGAGGTCGCCTGTTTGGATCCAGGTCGACCTGACTGATGGATAAGGTCGGACCATACCCGAAATAGAATCGGGATCGTATGTCGGACGATAGCTAGGTTGGGACCACGTAGGTCGGACGATGAGCTAGGTCGACTGTTCTTGCTGATGGGCCTTGGGCCTGGTAATAATTGGGTCTAGCCCACTAAGAATGTGGTGGCAATAATATGTAAATAACTGGGCTTCCTCGTTGGGCCTAGCCCGTCACTTTTATTTCGTTCAGTGGCCCCCAACTTTCTGAGTTGATTTTTGTCGACCAGGAAGTTATAAGAAATTTTGATGAAGTTTGAAGAAGGTTGCAGGTCGATGCTCGAACTAATGGTTGGTCGACCAATGGTGACGTGACTCAATCCTGGCCGTTGACTGTGGACGGCTGGATCGATAGAAGCGCCGTATTTCTGTAATCATTGCTATTTTGATGTTTGGAAAACTGTCTCGGAAACCGCTTCGCCACATTAATTGTGAGGGAACCGTTTGAAACCCTTCTTTTTCGATTTAATTAAGGAAAGATATAAAAGGGAAAAACCTTTTCCTTTTCGAATTTTTACAATCTCCAAGCTTTGAATATTCCCAGCAAGAGCAGCGACGCAACAACTGGTATTCTCCACAAAGTCGAACCTTCGTCCCTTGCAATAACCCTTCTTCGTCAAAATCGACTATGGTACCCCTCTTATTTCCTTGCTTTTAGGTTTAATTTCTGTTTTTCCTTTGATTCCGCCATGACCTTTAGTAGTGAACCTGGAGCTTGATATGGCTATTGTGCTGCGAACCGTAGGGTATACAAATGTCTAGGTGGAATGTGGAAGGAGGTGTCCATTGAGGAGTGCGTTATCATTCTGACTAGGTGGGGGTTGCAATTTAGCGAACTTGAGCTTCCTGTAGGTGATGAATTAGGTGACTTGGTTATTGACGACCCAAGAATTGTAGGTTTCCACCTTTTTCATGAACCGCCCGATCACTTGGGTGTCAGGTTACATTAGAGGACCCCAAAACCCTCTTTCCTTAGGAATAGTCAAGGCTTCCCAGGGGAATCTAGGTCGCCCTTAAGTAGGTCGCATGAGTCTGTATCTAGGACTGATTCCCTTGTTTCTTCTTCTTCAGATATGTCGACCCAGGCATCAGCGAGCTCTTCCTCAGGCAGGCTCGTGGATGCATTCTGCTCGAATGCTGTGCCAGGTCGCAATGAGAGGGGGTATATGGCCCCTAGGCCGGAGTCTGGTAAGAAAAGAGCTGATTCAAGGCTGAGAGCTCCTCCACAGCTTTTTTGAAGTAAGCAAACTAGATTATCAGCTCATTCATGTCACTCCTAGAGAGAAGTTGGGCTGCCCAATGGACGGGAGCATTTGGGCATTGAACCCCACGAGAGTGGCTTTCATAGGAGCCAACTCTGTGAGGGTCTTGATTTGTTTTGCAATGGTGTGTCATTTCATAGGTTATGAGCCTTGTATGAAGGTTTTTAGGGAGTTCTTCAAGGTGGTTTTTGATAAGAGAAATCTAGGATATAGTACTCCAGCTAAGACTAAGGCCCCTAAGCTGTTTGTCAACTTGCCTGATAAAGTGACGGGCTGGAATACTCATATGATCTTGGTCGAAAGCCGATCTGGCTGGGAATTACCTCTCCCCAATAAGGAATCAAGGGAGCTGACGGAGGAGGAATACTGGGCTCCTGACTGGTGCAAGGATCTGTCCGACAGGTTGCGCTTGATCATTAGCAAGGGACCAATTAGCTGGGACCTGTTGGGGAGCAACAAGAATAACTTTATACAGGCTGGGATGTTGCTGGGAGATGAGGATGTGGTTCCCTTAGCCTTGATAGTGAGAGGTCCCATGTATCCTGATTGGGTGACCCATGCCTTAGAAAAATTTTCTGACAAATGCCAACTCTGCCGGAAAACCTCGTACTCACCGTAGATCTCCATGGAGAACATGTTGGTGGTAAGTGTTTTACTTGCCTTTATCCCTTAGCTTGACAATTAATTTCTCGTATGTAGAAATTTAGCTCGTACATATTTTGCTTGCATGTAGAACTTTAGTTCGTACATATTTTGCTCGTATGTAGAGCTTTAGCTCGTACATATTTTGCTGACTTCTTCTTTCTTATTTTTGTCACCCTTACCTGCATCAAAGAAGTTTAACATGGTTCGTATTTTGAGTACCAAACTGGAATAAAAGTGCCAAGGCCCACGGTGCAGCAAATGCTAGAGCAGGCAGAGAGAAGGAGGCTGCGGATAGAAATAAGCTCTTGCCCAAGGATGATGTGGGGATGGTTCCCATCGAGGAACTTGAGGTTGAGGACCCTGCGACCAATAACTCCCCCAAGGATCAAGCTGCTGGAGCTGAAGTGGCCGAGCAAAGCCTGGACCCAATGTATGAGGATCCTCCAGCTGGGGGTAAGACACCTATGGTCGATCTCAATGATGAAGAGGAAGAGGAAGAGGAGGACACCCGTCCTCTTAATACAAAGAAAAGGTCCAAGCCCAATCCTTCAACTGAAAAAAAAGGGAAGGCCACTAGTAGCAGCAATTAGCCCCCCACCATCCAAGTCTCTTATCCCGAGCTAGTTCAGGCTCGCATGGACAAACTGAGTGATGTTCCCTTGCTCACAGGAGTGGATAGCTCGTGCAGAGAGTATCCCGAGCTAGAGTTTGGGAAAGCTGTGGTAAGGCGGGCTGCTGATCAGGATTTGGTGAGCAAATTTACTGACAAGGGCTTGACTGTTGAGATGTTCAAGGCCAGGTCGAGGCTGGTCCACTCTGAGGTAACACTTAGAGTTTATTCACAATTATCGCTTTACCCTCTTGCTTATGTATTTGCCCTAACCAAATTTTTAGTCGATCTGATCCTTGAGCTTTCTTGCTGTAGGCTCTTGCCATGGTCGAGCTGGCTACTAGCTATTGGAAGGCCTTCGAGGAGCAGGAGAAGCTTGCTAAGGCCATGCTTGGTCGAAAGTCTGCCGAGCTAGAGAAGATGGAGGGGGAGCACGCTAGGCTGAAAGAAGAGCACTCTGACCTGGATGCTGCCTATGAAGTCTTGAAGTTGGTTAAGGAGGATGCTGTGAAGGCCAAAGAAGAAGCTGTGGGCAAGCTGGGGGAGGCCCAGAAAGAACTTGCTGCAGTTAAGTTAGATAGGGAGGCGACCAAAGCTAAGCTGGTGACGACCCAAAAGATGCTCCATAGTCGTGATGAGTTTTTGGTGAAGCTGAACGAAGATCACGCTGCAGCTCGCGCCAAATGGAAAGAGGAGGCTGATGTCCAAGCCAAAGCTGCAGTGGAGGCTTATAAGGACAGTGACGAGTGTTTCAACAACACTCAGAGTCAAGCTTTCACTTTTTATGATGTTGGTCGACGCCATATGGCTCGACGCATTTTGGTGGATCCCTCAGTCGACATTCCACTCCATCAGTTGGCCAAGTGGGCTTCTTGAGGATGGACACATCTCAATAAAGGTTTAGTGAACGACCTTCTGAATAACGTGTTCCTCAATGACGTAACCTGGGCCTTTTTCTTGATAGCTCGAGCCGCTTTCGTCATCGTAGCTCACGGCCTCTTAATAGGCTCGCATTTCCTCGATCCAAAGACTCGCGTAGACCCAATCTCTAGTAGTATCCTCCAGGCATTGAATCTGAACCCTCTCAAAAGCTGGATGTTCAAGGTAAGAGATAGGTTCCCCATGCTGTTCGTCCGATGTAGCCAGTTTTAAGAGTAGGTCGGCCAATTAATTATCATCTCAACCAACCCTCTGTATCTCCCAAAATTCCAAGTCTTTGATCAGCTCCTTCACCAGGTCGCAGTACTTGACCAAGGTGGGATTCAGGACTTCATATTCTCATCTTACTTGATTTACTATCAACTGCGAGTCACAGTAAGCCACGATCTTGGTTGCCCCTAAAACAGCGGCCACGGCTTGATCGCCAACAGACAAATAAATGAACAAAGTCTTCCACATGACCGGGCTGCTCAATAACGGTGGTGAGGCAATATACTCCTTAAGCTGCTGGAACGACGAATGACATTCGGCCGTCCACTCAAAATTTTTTGTCCCCCTCAAAGATTTAAAGAAGGGGAGAGACCTTTCTGCCGACTTAGCAATAAAACGACCTAGGGCTGCCACCCTACCATTAAGTCGGTGAGAAACCATGAAACCCAAAAACTTCCCTGCAGCTACCCCAAATACGCACTTGCTAGGATTTAGCTTCATGTCATTTGTTCGCAAGTTGGTGAACGTTTCCCTTAGGTCGACCACGTGACGTCCGACCTTTGTTTTGATGACCATATCGTCGACGTAGGCCTCCATGTTTCGGCCAATTTGGGAGGCAAAGACTTTGTTGACCATCCTCTGGTAGGTCGCTCCTGCATTCTTCAAGCCGAATGGCATCATATTGTAACAGTAGATACTCCCAGCAGTTTGGAAGGCCGTCTTCACTATATCATCCTTGTGCATCTTGATCTGATGGTAGCCTGAATAGGCATCGAGGAAGCTCAATGTAGTATGCCCAGCTATAGAATCTACAAGCTTGTCAATCCGGGGCAGTAGGTAGCTAACCTTTGGGCAGGCTAGATTCAGATAGGTGAAGTCGACACACATACGCCATTTGCCATTAGATTTCTTCACCATAACCACGTTTGCTAGCCAGGTGGTATGTGTAGCTTCCATGATGATACCTGCACTTAAAATTTTTTGTACCTCAAGTTTGATCGCCTCTTCTCTGTCGCGAGCAAAGCTTCGTAGCCTCTGTGCCTTATGCTTCATAGTCGGATTAACTTCCAGTCTGTGAACAGCGACCTCCTCCTTGATTCCTTTTATGTCTTCCACACGCCAAGCAAAAACATCACTGCTTTCTCCCAGTAGCTTGAAAATCTCTGTTCTTCAGCTGACAACTGCTTACCGATTTGAATTTTTTTTATCGGGATAGGAGGGATTAGTCGCCACTGCTTCTAGCTCGTCCACAGCTTCTAACTCTGGACCATCTCTGAATTGTAGGGTCTCGATAATGATCTCCCGAACCTTCTGTCTTTCCTCGGCCCCCAAGTGGGGAGCTTCTTCAACAATCATGCCATCTAGCTCAGCTGCAATCTCATCGCTGGTGGCCCCCGAGTTTTGGTCGATCTGTAGGCATAGGTCGCCTATGATGACTTGGTCGACCATAATTGTATCCGAATCAACCATAGTGTCTTGGGAGGGACGTGTCGGCTCAGTCATGACATAGTGATGTGAGTGATAGGTCGCCTCATCCACACAGGTGATTGTAGATAGTCGTGAAGTTGTGGTGACAGATTTAGAAAGCTTTAAGTATCCCTCAGGAGTATCAACTTCTAGTTCCCTCTTCTTCCTTGTTCGAAGGACGTGATTAAGGTAAGCTCGAGATGTACTTTGCAAGCAGCCAATTCCAGCTAACGTCGGGAGCTTAACTCGCTGATGGGGAATAGAGGCCACCATTCCAAGTGCGACCAAGGATACCCAAAATAGTAGCATAATCACTATTTACATCAATAACAATAAATGTTACCTTGGTCGTGACCCTGAATGGATGTTGGCCTATGTCGACGTCCAGCTCGATCTGCCCCCTAGCATCTACCCTATGATTGGTGAATCCCTCAAGTCGACCATCATAGGGCGACAGCTGCTCCTTTGTAAGTCACATTTCTTTGAATGTCTTGTAGAAAAGGATATCCTTGCAGGCCCCCGTGTCTATCAAGAGTCTGCTCGTCGTACACCCATCAATCAATCCTGGGATAACGAGAACTTGCTCTCTGGCCGCCATGTTGGTCGCTAGCTCATCCGGATAGAAGCTGATAACCTCATCCCTGATGTAGCTTCTCGGTGGTACGTGAGAGGCTTTGTTGAGCTGAAAAATCTTGTGTTTCAAAGCCTTGTTACTAGCTTGTTCAGTGATCACTCCCAAATTCAGTCGAGGTTGCCTTGGCTCAGGTATTTCCCCGGTAGCTCACCCACCTCCGCCAGGCTGGGCTCCTTTCACATATCTGTCGAGCTTCCCGCTGTCGACCCACTTTTGAATGATACGTTTTAGACTCATGCAGTCTTCTGTAGTGTGACCCATATCCTTGTGATAATCACAGTATTTGCTGGTGTCCCTTCTGAACTTGTTTTCTGGGTTCATTGGGGCAGGTGGGCCTAGCTCGACCGTATTCAAGATTTCAGTGCGGCTTACTGTCAACGAGGTAAATGTCTCGGGCACTCTCTCAGTCGCCCTAGTGCTGTTTTTCCCATTCTTGTTGTTACCGCCGCTCTTTGCTGGGTCCTTCTTACCAGTATCTACGACCTCGGACTTAGGACCTTTTTCCTTCTTCTTTTCCTTCCTCTCTTCAGCTATGGCCACATTGTAGGCCCTTTCAAACAGTTCTTGTCAGGTCTTCACGCTCCTGACTTGTAGCTCATAGTCTAAGTCTGCAGAGGTCACCCCATTCCTGAAGCAATTTATCACTTCTCTGTCTGTCAGGTCCTCTTCAATTTGATCGACCATCTCCTTGAACTTGGTATAGTAGCTCATCGAGCTTTCGTTCTTTCCTTGCGTCAGATTGTTCAAGTCGGTGACCGTCCATTTTCGGGCTCCAACTATCGAGAAGCGGTCTAGGAACTTCCTCCTTATGTACTCCCATGTGGTAATACAACCCGGTGCCAAACCACGAAACCAGGTCAGTGCAGCCCCTTTGAGGGTGCTGGTTAGTGCCTTACACATCATATCATCCTCGGTGGAGACGAAGTACATGGTAGCTTCCAGATGCTGCATATGGTTCTGGGCATTGGGTCGCACCCTAATATTTTTCGAGAGCGGGCAACTTGAAGCCTTTAGGAGGTCGTCGCTGGAGCAATTCTCTGGACAAGGGGCGAAGAGTAAAGTCGTTTCGTTCGCCCTTTCCAGTATCCTCCTTCATGTCAGCCTCCAATTGCTCTAACCTCTTTTTCCACTGCAACCATTCCCTAACATCTGGATTGTCGTTTCTTGATGGTGAGACATTATTGGATCTCTGTCGCTCGTCCCGGTGAGGCTCTCTTCTTGAGTTGGCCCTATGCCTTTCACTTCTAGGGGGAGTCACCTCTCTACCACGTCGACCTCGACCTCTATGAGAAGGCGACCTTACTGAGTTTACAGGCGACCTGCGCCTATCCCCTCTTGTTGGTGACCTGCGCCCATTCCTATCTCGATGAGATTGCGATCTTTCCGCTCTACTAGGCGACCTGCGCCTGTTTTCCTCGCGACGGGAATGAGACCTCTCCGTCCTGGCAGGCGACCTACGTATGTTTCTTTCGGCTTCCCTTTGTCGCCTCGTATTGAACTCTGCCTCCTGCTGTCCCTATTCGTGTTGAGATGACTTCGCAAGTCGTCAGGTGGAACCGATATATGGGTGCGAATGTGCGGTATGATCTGATGTTCGCCATTCTGCCTAGCACTCCCGTCAGGCTGCATGTGAGAATTTTGAGATGGAGATGCCCTTTCTGACCTCCTATCATTCTGGTCCGGCGAGTTTGGCATATCCAGCAATTCCGCCAAAAGTCTAGCCCGCTCATGCATCATCTCCTTCCTACTGAGGAGATTGGTTGAGGGACCTGGTCTGTCGTCTGCAGCCATTCGCCCTGCTTGTTGGCATTTTGGAGGGGGCTGTACTCCTTGTTCGGCCATAGGTCTTTTCTCCCTTCTGCCATCTGGCATGCCTCTGCCATCAGCAACGCTCTTCGAACGTGTCGCCCTCCTGGGTTGACGAGGCGGAGGAGGAAGAGGCGGCATGTTAACATTGCGATTTCCAGCACCGGCGCCCAAGTTAGCACCGGCGTTTCCTTCATTATGCTCGTCTGAGGCCTCCGAAACGTGACCGTCAGAAGTCACCATGATGGGTTGAGAAAAATTTCGAGGCAAAAAGCAACGTTTTCCGGCAATGAAACCAAACTGATGCTGCAAGAATCGTGCTAGATCAATCTCCGTCCAATCAGCAAGATAGATCTCCTGGTGAAGACCCTCGGGCGTGAGAGTAAGTATGGGGATATGAGAGCTGATAAGTTATAAATAACAATGTATTCAGAATAACAAATAGCAATTACCTTAGAACGGTTGACGTTGTGATGTATTTATAGGCTTTGCCAGAGTTATAATTGTGATAGGATTGTATGAAATCCCTATAATTACGGATCAGATTTGTATAAGATATTGTGTCCATAAATAACTCCTGTTTTGTAGGAATCCTGTTAAGAAAAGAGTTGTAAATACGCCTGGACTCTGTAGGTCGACGTAGTATCGTAGGTCGAGGTCGCTTGTTTGGATCCAGGTCGACCTGACTGATGGATAGGGTCGGACCATACCCGAAATAGAATCTGGATCGTATGTCGGACGATAGCTAGGTCGGGACCACGTAGGTCGGACGATGAGTTAGGTCGACTGTTCTTGCTGATGGGCTTGGTAATAATTGGGCCTAGCCCACTGAGAATGTGGTGGCAATAATATACAAATAACTGGGCTTGCTCGTTGGGCATAGCCCGTCACTTTTATTCCGTTGAGTAGTGTACTAAATATTGACAACATAATGTAATGTACTTTTTTCTAATTTTATTACAAATAATGCAACTTGATTGCATTATTTGAGTAAAAATTGGCAAGTACGTTACATAAAAATAGTACGTAAATTACATTATTTATAACAAATTGATAAATTACGTTGCATTAAGGTATCACTGAATAGCACATTACATTTATCGTAAAAATACGTTGCACGTTTTGGTCATTCACCCCACCCGCCGAGTGGGTTTTAGTGTTATAAAAAGTGTGTTTGTACAGATCTGGATTCAATGCGTGTTTGGGACAGATTTTTACTAATTGGTGATGTTAATTTTGTGTCGGTTTTGGTTCTGTTAGTTCATGGCAATGGTGGCTGCAAAGTGGTGGTGACTGGGGCTGCAACGTTGGAAGCTGCTGGAGTTAGCCCTATTGTTGGAGCCTTTAAAAATAGAATGGAAATTAGTCCAACCGTTAGGAATTTAAAATGACAGACACCATAGCGGAAAGAATACTGTTTCTCAAATACTTGAAACAGCATAACCTTTATTCTGCCGAAATGGACATAAAAATAATGGGAGTTTGTATATTCATAGCCAGATCACATAGTATTAATACTACTTCAACCATAAACATAACAAAAAAGAACAACCCAAGTCGAAAGACCATAATTAATGAAATAGAAGATGATATCAGCTGCTTGACTCACTGGACTACTTGGCTGCCATAATCTGAGTTGAACTTTTCATAACGGTGGGAGTGGAGGTGGGCAGAAGGTCGAGTGTTCTTTAAGGCCATCTCAACATCTGCAGGCTTAATTGGCCCAACTTCTGGCAGTTCTGCATGCAAAAAACACCTTTCATTACTACAATTGAAACAACCATAATCATCCCGATAAAATAGAGAAAGAATAAATATTATTATATTATTATTTTTTTACAAAAATACGCTCTTTATTCATTCAATGACAAGAAATGGGAAACTATTAGGTCTGTGTGGATTGCTTGCAAGTTTACCAGGGATCTTGGAATTTTTCGTTATTAATAAAATCTAGGGAGTACCGTCTCCTTTTGCCAAAAAAAAAATAAAAAATACCAGGGATTTTGGAGGGGGCGGTCTGGGTAAGGGAGCAGGAAGCAAGGTTGATGACCTGACCTTAGAACAAGAATTAGTCCACAGATCTAAATTGGGATATTGAATCAGTCTAATAGATTCCAATAACAAGTGTGTTTGTTTCCCTTGAAGTTAAGCAACAACTCATACTCCTAACAAATATATTTTCCTCAGAAGACCATTTGACGGGACTATATTTTACAATATGGCTGCCTCTCTGGTTCAGACAAGGAGATTTTTTCGTTCTCAGAACATCCTCCTGATGCTGCCCAAAAATAAGAATTGGGCTTATACAAATCTATAAGCGAGAAATGGCCAAGTAGGGCCCAAACCGGGATAAAGGTCCAAGAAGAAAATAGCGACAAACGTATCCAAGGATATCCCGCCGGCAAGTAGATCCAGAATGTCCCGCCTATATCGCTTAAAAGGTAAGCAACGAGATAACAGAAACGAGATAATAAGAGATGAGCAGCGAGATAATAAAAGATGAGCGGCGAGATAACAGAAGCGAGATAACGGGAGGAGGTGACATGATACTTAGTTTAACATTATATGGCAATGAGTAAATTCGAGTTGGACGCGACATGCGAGAGGCGGCATATAAATATCTTCGAAATGGGACCCACTGTAACGGTTTTGCATTGGAAAAAGTTACGTGTGTCAGAGAGGAACGTCACATGCATTGGGTTTATTCCTTTTGTTGTGTCCATGAACCAATTAAATGATGACACGTGGAATAAGGGTTAACTGTTGCACGAGATAGGCACGTGAGGATAGCATGTGCTGCGCACGAGGGAAGGGAGGTATAAATATGAGGGATCGTCATCCCTTCTAAGGTACGCCCACATACACACACAGAACACCTTCCATTCAGTTTTCAGATTCATCCTTATAAATAGAGACTTATCCTCACCCCGGAGGGGCTACGCCGGAGCCGCCCCCGGAGTCTCACCTTGTTTGTGTTGCAGACGTGAAGAAGGAGCCGAGATATCAGATTTGGACTACATCAGGCCTTGTTGCTGTTGAGGAAATTCCTAGCAACATCAATTGGTTCCGTTGTCGGGACCTGAATCTCTTCATCATTTAAGATCTTCATCAGCGATCTAGTAAGTTTTCGGGAATTGTTCATAGATTTGGAGATTGAGTTGGTGTTTTGTTGGGTTGTCTATTATTGTTCATAACTTGCAAGTTGGTATTCGCCTGGGTGGAGTTTTGTTTTGTTTGATGGATTGTTTATTGTTCGTAATTTTCACTAGTAAAGTATTCTGGGTTGAAGTGTTTGTTTAGTCTGTGATTGTTGAATGTGGATCTGTTAATTCCTGGAGTGTTGGGGGTGTTCAAATTTGATATTATTGCGTTCATGGGAGTTTATTTGCACGTTCGTTTGATTTTGCTGGATTAAAGTTTTGGTGTTTTCTGGGTTGATTTGGTGAAATTTTTGAAGTCAGATTTGGGTTAATAGTGTGCTTGATAATTGTGATTGGAGAGAGTATATGTTCAAGTTTATGGGCTTAGATCTGCAAATCTTCATAAGGTGCTCATAAGATCTGCATATCTTCAAGTTTGTATTCATAAGTGTTGATTACTTGAGCCAGAAGAAATGACAACTCCAGAGAAAGGAATGGTAAGTCAAAAGGTGGTGGCGGGTAGAGGGCCTATCCCGCTTATCTCAGGGATTGTGAACTCGGGAGCCGCGAAGGACACGTCTACCTCGCAGCAGGTTACCCCAGAAGAAAGGGAGCGGGTTACAAATAGCGGGAGAGAGAGAAATGTAATGTCGCCACAACCAGAGAATGAGGTAGATGCTGAAGTAGAAAGGTTGAAGACATACAACAGCTTAATTTTACAGTTGTTGGACAATAATAAGCGACTGATAGCTTTGCAAAAGGAGCCTACTCCTATCCCGCAAGATTTGGTGAAGGCGGCAGCGGGGGGTAGTAAGGAAGCAAATAAGGAAATAGTTGTTTTGGATGATTCTGGGCGACTTAAGGAGACATAGCCCGAGAAACTGAAGGAAACGGGGGCGAGATTGGATAGGTCGCAAAAGCGGAAAGCTATTGAATTCATAGAAAATGGGCGAAAAGTTAAAGTTTATCATCAGCCGCATACTTTGCAAATGTCATCTTTGTATTATGAGAACGATGATGATGATACTGCTTCAACTGAAGGAGGGTATGAGGAAGAAGAAGTGATGGCTTCTAAGGGTGGAGAAAGATCTAAGCGACTAGAAAAGGAAAAGCGTGTGGGAACAAGCCGCTTTGGCGAGGAAGATGGGCTGAAAAAGCAGTTGACCGAGATGGCGAGAAGGTTAGCTGAATTAGAAAAAGGAAATGCAGGTGATAGCGAGAAAGACTCCTTTATCACACCTTTTGCTAAGTATATTCAGGAGGCAGAGCCAGCTCCAGAATTCTGGTTGCCCACTCTGACTAAGTATGCGGGATTAACTTCAGCCAAAACTCATATTGCGGGATTTGAGGTAGTTGATTGGGATTAAGCAGAAGGCGGGAGAGGGTATTGTAACTTACACCAACAGGTTCCTATTGATTGCAAATCAAATCTCCGAGATAGAACCCAAATATGTGATCATGATGTATATGTCTGGCTTATTGTCAGAATCCTTCAAGAGAGAATTGAGGATGAGATTGCCAGTTACCTTGGGCGAATTATATGAGCGGGTTAAAGCTTATTACGGAGGAGAGGACATTGATGAAGGGGCAGCTAACACTTCCAAGAAAAGTGTTAAGGATAGAATTGAGTTTGTCAAAGCTGATGCTGCGGCTCAAGGTGGAGGTCGCGAAAATCAAACGGGCGGCAGAGGTGGAGGCCGTGCTGGTGGTACGGGCCAGGAAGAATAATCAGATTTTCGAGGTTAAATGGCAGACCAAGTGAGATTATGCGAGCTGTGGAATTACCGGCGGCATTTGAAATGACAGATAGAGGAAGAAGAAATCTAAATCAGTATTGTAACTATCACAGGGAGAGGGGGCATGGCACAGATGATTGTTACAACTAGAAGAAGGTGATCCAGTCCAAGATTGATAGAGGTGAGTTACAGGAGTATTTGATGCCCGAGCAGAATGTGGCAGCCCGCGAAGGTAATGGCGATGAGATCTTGGTGATTCATGAGCCGGCAAGTATCACCTGCTTAAGCAATCAAATTATGTCTTTGTCGCATACTTGTCATATCCCGGCTTACCCGCCTAGTGAAGAAAGAATAATCAGTTTTTCAAGGCGAGAATTGGCTTTAACCCCAAGTCATGGTTGTCAACCTGTAGTGATTTCAATCGCGCCGGGGAATAGCATTCTACATAGAGTATTGGTGGATTCAGGAGCAAGCCGCAACATTTTGTACTATGAAGCTTTCAAAAAAATGAAGTACGCTGAAGCAAATTTGGTGCCATAGAAGGGTTTCCTAGAAGGGTTTACAAATCATACTGTGCGAGTTAAGGGAACAATATCGCTGGCTGTGGAGATTGGAGAAGGCGAGATGCTTAGAACTCGCATGGTGGAGTTCATGGTAATTGACTTGGTGTCGCCCTATAATGCAATAGTAGGTATCCCGTTCATGCAAACCTTTGAAATGGTGGTCTATATCCCGCTCTAAATTCCCAACTCCAAAAGGGATTGCTTGTTTGAAGAGCGAGGTGAAGGAGGTGATCCAGAAGAAAATTGAAATTCAAACTGCGGCAAGGGCAAGTACAAGTTCACTATCCACGGCTTTGGTAGTTCAGGATGCGAGAATCAACATGATTGCCGACTTAGGGGAGTGTGAAGAATGGGAGGAAACTGAAAGTGTGAAAAATAAGTTGGCAATCATCGTTGTTAAGGAAAAGGTGGAAGAGGAAGAGTCGCGAGAAGTGAATGAAGTGCGAGATGCAGATGCAGAAGTGGAGGAAAGATCTGAGGTGAATTTGATGGCTTTAGTTGTGATGCGGGCTGAGATGGACTGAGCAAGATCAGTTGAATTTGTCAAAATGAAGGAACCACGAATAGAAGAGGTAGTTGATTCTGACAGTGAAGAATGTGAAGAAATCGAGATGGAAACACCGGAAGGTTTGCCATTGGTTGGCGGCAATAAGGGTGTATGGCAGCAACAAGAGTGACAAGAAATGTAAAGAGAAAAAGGTGACTGAGATGGTGGTGGACACTTTGCAAATGCGGGATGAGCCAGATATTCAAGCCGCGGAAGAGTTAGAGGAAGTGATTGTAAATGAAGAATATCCCGACCAGAAAATCAAAATTGGGAAGCAGTTGAGTATTAAAGAGCGGGATAAGCTGGTCAAATTCTTGCGGGAAAGCTTGGATGTGTTTGTTTGGAAACCAGAGGATATGAGAGGCATAGACGAGAATGTCGCCCTCCATTGTTTAAATGCTGACCCAAATGTAGAACCCTTCAAGCAAAAGGTGAGATATCTGTCAGCGAAAAAGGAGAAGGCCGTAATTGGGGAGGTAGAGAAGTTGCTAAAGGCGGGAATAATAGAGGAGATTACTTATCCAGTCTGGTTGGCTTGTCCAGTAATGGTGCCTAAGACAAACAAGAAGTGGAGGATGTGCATTGACTTCACAGATCTGAATATGGCTTGTCCTAAGGATTGCTATCCTTTGCCTAAGATTGATAGGTTGGTGGATTCTATTGCTGGGCACAAAGTTTTCAGTTTCATTGATGCATATTCGGGATACCATCAAATAAAAATGCTAGAGGAGGACAAAGCAAAGACAGCGTTTAGAACCCCTATTGGTAATTTTTGTTACAAAATGATGCCATTTGGTTTGAAGAATGCCGGGGCGACATATCAAAGGATGGTTAACAAGGTGTTCAAGTCACAGATTGGGAGGAATGTGGAAGCCTATATTGATGATATGGTAATAAAGACCAAAGGGAAAGGCCACCTGGCAGATCTTGCAGAGACTTTTGGGAATTTGAGGCGAAATTCAATGAAGTTAAACCCCAGTAAGTGTACTTCTGGGGTGACCGCGGGAAAGTTTTTGGGCTTTTTGGTGAATCGTCGCGGCATAGAAGCTAACCCAGAAAAAATTCAAGCTTTGATTGATATGAAGTCGCCCAAGACAATTCAGGAGATTCAAAGGTTAAATGGGAGGGTGATAGCCTTGGGGCGTTTCGTGTCGCGGTCGGCTGAGAAGTGTTTGCCATTTTTTAAAGTGTTAAAAGGAGATCAGAAATTTTCTTGGGATGAGAAATGTGAAGAGGCTTTTAGGAAGGTGAAGGAGTATCTGGGAAAGCCGCCAATTTTATGTATTCCGGAGGGTGATCATTTGTATGTGTATTTGGCGGCTTCAGATCTCGCTGTGGCGGCAGTACTGGTAAAGGAAGAAGGCGGTATGCAAAAACCAGTTTATTATGTATCAAAGGCTCTAAGTGAAGTGGAAGCAAGATACTTTAACGCGGAAAAGTTGGCTTATGCTTTGGTGATTGCGACACAAAAGTTGAGAGCCTATTTTTTATCCCACCCTATCACCGTATTGACCAATGCACCTTTGAGAAAAAATTTGCAGCAGCTAGATTCGGCGGGAAGGCTTCTAAAATGGTCAATCGAGTTAACAGAGTTCGACATACAATATGAGGCGAGAAAGGCTATTAAGGCGCAGGCGTTGGCGGATTTCATATTGGAAGCATCTTTCACTTATGAGAGAGGAGATTGAAACTCCTGGAGTCAAAAAGCGAAAAGCTAAGTCGCAGGATCCAGAAATTGAAGAGGAGCGAGAAAGGCCCGTGGGTTGTTGGGAGCTTTATGTAGATGGTTCGTCTGCCAAAGATAAAGGAGGAGCGGGAATATCATTGAGTTCACCTGAGGAGGGTTGTAAGCATGAAAAGGCTTTGAGATTCAAGTTCAATGTATCTAATAATCAGGCGGAATATGAAGCTTTAATAGCGGGATTAGAGTTATGCCGAGATATAGGGGTCAAACAAGTAATAGTCCACTCAGACTCGCAGCTGATAGTCAATCAAGTGAAAGGTAGGTATGGGGTGGTTCATCCAGTTTTGACCAAGTATTGTGATATGGCCAGGCAAATCTTGCAAAGTTTCAGTTATTGGGAGTTGGTTCAGATAGATAGAGAGAAGAATGAGCGGGCGGATATGTTAAGTAAAGCCGCATGCGACAAAATCGAGGAGTTGCCAAAGAGGATTGTAGTGGAGTTCGTGGAGGAGCCAGCGTATGACAGGCCGCTGATTATGGAGGTTGAAGTGAGCGAGAAAGATTGGGTTGGCGAGATGATAGATTATTTGGAGAGAGAAGAGTTGCCCCAGGATGAAGATAAAGCAAAAATTATTAAAAGGACGTCACCTAGGTTCACGGTGCAAGATGGAATTCTATATCGCAAGTCTTTCTCGCGGCCATTGATGAGGTGTATGGGGCCAAATAAAGTGGATGAGGTTTTGTTTGAGGTGCATGAAGGTGTATGTGGTGGTCATCCAGGAGCCAGAACCCTAGCCAATAAAATTATGTTTCATGGATGTTATTGGCCGACTCTGAAGAAAGATGCTGAGGAGTACGTTAGGAGATGCGACCAATGCCAGCGACATGTCAATATCCCAAGACAGCCCGCCACGGAGCAGACACCCATTGTAGCGGCTTGGCCTTTTGATATGTGGGGGATTGATCTCATAGAACCTTTCCCGAAAGCTAAAGGGGGAGCTCAGATGATTGTGGTAGCTGTAGATTATTTTACAAAATGAACAGAGGCCAGAGCATTAACTTCCACTACTGAGGACCAGATCATAAGGTTTGTGACTGAAGAAATTCTTTGCCGGCATGGAATGTCGCGGGCTATCATTTCTGACTATGGACCGCAGTTCAGGAAAAAGTTTCATGGTTTTTGCTCAAACTTAAATATCAAACATTGGCAGTCTGCGGTTTACAGGCCGCAATGTAATGGACAAGTAGAGGCCGCCAACAAGCAAGTCTTGAAAATCTTATGTAAGAATCTAGAAAAAAGGGGAGGTACTTGGCTTGAGGAGTTATCTACGGCACTATGGTATGCCAGAACAACTGTGAAAGGTTCAACAGGCGAGACGGCATTTGCAATGACGTATGGTTCTGAAGCAATGGCTCCTGCAGAGATGGGTTGCTAACTCATAGGGTGACTTACTATGATGAGGTAATGAATGATAGCAGAAGGTGCAGCGAGTTGGACTTGTGTGATGAGAAAAAGCTCAGAGCAAGGCTAAGAATGATTAATTATAAGCAAAGAATGAAGGCACAGCATGACAAAAAGGTGAACAGGAGATCATTCAGTGTGGGAGATTGGGTATTGAGAAGCCGCGAGATTAAGGGCGCAACAGCGGGATATGCCAAATTAGATCCAAAATGGGAAGGTCCCTTTCAAATTGCTAAAGTTGTGCGAGAAGGGACATATCACTTGAAGGAAGAAAGCGGCAAAGACATCATGAATGCATGGAGTGTTGATCACCTTAAGCGATATTATCATTGAAGAAATAAGGGTAATTTATTTATTTAATATTATGCTTGTTAGAATCATTTTAAGATTGATCATTATGAATATATGGAGATTTTTGTTATGAAGGGAAGTTATACATGTCCTGAAAATGTTGAATGAAATGAAAGTATGAAATTTTATGACTTAAATTTGACTTGTTTTCATTGTATTCTGTTTTACATATAAGTGATGAAATAATGATGTGAAATGAATGAGAAATGCGAAATGAAAGTCAAGGCAGGCAAAAAATAAAGTTTATGAAATAAGCCGCTAAAAGCAGAGAAGGTAAGTCGCTGGTAGTAAAGTTGCCTAAAGACAACTTCACTTTTTCGATGGGAGTATAAGTATATGGTGTTATCTCGCTAAAAAGACAAGAAGGTAAAGGGTTTTGATGAATTATCAAAACAAATTGGCGGAGAAAGAGAAAAGGAAAAGCAAGCCGCATGAAGCTGCAAGAGAAAGAAAGTCTATCTCGCCTTTATGACATGTAAAGATATGACTATAAATGAGGAAAGAAAGTCTATCTCGCCTTTATGGCATGTAAAAATATGACTATAAACGAGGAAAGAAAGTCTATCTCGCCTTTATGGCATGTAAAGATATGACTATAAACAATGAAAGAAAATCTATCTCGCCTTTATGGCATGTAAAGATACGACTATAAACAATGAAAGAAAGTCTATCTCGCCTTTATGGCAGGTAAAGATGTGACTATAAACAAGAAAGCACATCTCTCCTAAATGGCATGTAAAGATGTTGCTAAAAGGAGGAGTGCATCCCGCCTGAATGGCGTGCAAAAAATGTCGCCATGTGAAAGGAAACACATCTCGCTTTTATGGCATGTAAAGATGTGATACAAGGGAGAAGCAAAGGGCAAAAAGGAAAAAATTCTTAGAAAAGTTGAAATTATTCCAAGTAAAATGGCAGGAAGGCAAAGAGGGAATATAGCGGCAAGATATGTTGCGGCATATAACGGTAGTAAAGTTGCCTAAAGACGACTTCACTTTTTCGATGGGAGTATAAGTATGGGGTACCTGTTATGCAAAACAAAGGTTTTTGATGAATTATCAAAAACAAATTAAGTAACAAAGGCGAGTTGTAAATGTAAGACAAATAAGGATGACATAAAGTTAAGAGGGCAAGCTCAAAAGCCGCGAATAACAATGTATCAAGGCACGCAGGCCTAATAAGAAGGAGCAAATTGTTAGGCCATCCAGGCGACATACAAAAGATGTTCAAAATAGGAACCAGGAACAAACACAAATGAAAGAGGAAATAAGTTAAGCTTCAGGGTGAGGTGATTGAGTTAGCTGGGTGGAGCTTGAAGCCGCCAAAGCGAGATTCTTGGCATCTTCCAGAAGTTAGTGTTTATGCTCAAGTTGAGCATCCCATAAAGCAATCATGTTGGGAACTTGAATAGGAGCGCGATTCCAAACCTCTTTGCCCAACAATGCATCTTCCGCCGCTAGATCCGCAAGCTCATCCGGAGAATAAGGAACAAGAGGATGCCCAAGGCGACACACTTCGCTAAAGATTGGTTCTGATCCCCATTTGGCAAGTCGCTCAATCGTTATCGCAGGAATCTCGGCGGCGTCAGCAGCTGCGGCTCTCATAACCCGCAAAGAGGATTGGCCGCCAATATCAACATTATCTTCCTTCAGCTTGGATATGTCGTTTTTAAGGGCAGTAATCTCAGCGACTTTCCCGGTAACTTCCTCTCGAAGTTTAGCAATCGCTCTGAAAAAATTGAATATCAGCGGGCATGAGTCTTCTTTAAAGTCTAATTCTCACCTTTCAGCTTGGAGATATCTTCGTTGGCAGTGCTGAGTTCATCTTTACATGATTCAAGGTTGAATTGGGAAGAGGTCAAGTTTGTCTTCAAAGTATCCCGCTCTTCCCCCAAGGCGGCAATGGTGGCATCCCGCCTTCCAACACGGTTGCGAAGAGTTTCTTTATCCTTCCTCAGAATCTGATTCGCAATCTCCAAGCTTTTTACTTCTTTATTGAGACGAGTGTTTTTCTCACTCATACCCATTATGGAAGCTCCAATCTAAGAAAAATGCGAAATGTGAGTTAAGAATAAAAATGTACAAAGTCAAAAATAATCAAGGAAAGAAGGAGCGACATACCAGTGAAAGATGAATCCCGACATGACAGGCGGCATGATCCGCATCCAAGTCAGCTACTTGTCGCACCTGGACAAGATCACTAGCTCGGATCAAAGCCGAACTACCCAACAAGCAATCCTCCACACTGCGAGTCTCATTAATCAGGCCCTTCAAGCGTGGAACTCTCGCAGTCTCTCTACTTAGTTCATAAAGCCCTTCAAACTGAGTGGGCTTCATAAAACCCTCTTGAAGCCAACTTGGCATGGGGAGACCAGCAGAAATACTTGGGTCTTGGGGAGTTGGAGGCGAGTTAGGAAGGTCGGTTAAGTCGCAGATATCAACTTCGCGAGTTGGAGGAGGCGTGACACCTTGGTTAAGTTCAAAAGCATCAGTCTCAGGAATTGGAGAAGTGGCTGCTTGAGTAGAGCTTGAAAGGGGAATCTCATTTGTTTCTTCCACAAGTGCATCAACAGTTGGCGGGACGGTATTTGGCGGGACATTGCCTTCAGCAGAGGTGAGGACTTGAGCATCAGCAGTAACTTGTGCTGAAGAGGAGCGGCATTAGTAGCAATAGCAGCGACATTAGTTGATACAGCGGCGATTCTCTTCTGTCGCTTAGAGCGGCTATCAGGGTTTGTTTGTTTGGCCCTGGCCTTTGATGAGCCCTGGGATTTCTCTAAGGGAATTTCTTCCGCGTCAGTGCCATCGCGAGATAGAGGCAGTGGAAGATTAGCGGGAAGAACAGCAAGAGAAGCGTCACGGGCACTGGCTACCCTTTTCCTTCTTTTATCAGTCTCAAGGTTAGCAATTTGGCGGCTTTCCATTGATTTTGCTCGGTGATCTGGAGACAAAGAAAAAGAAAGTCAAAAGTTAAAATTATTTAAGTGTAAGTCAAATCGAAATAAAGAGAAGGTAAAAGAAGAGACATACAAAGGACGGCATTTTTTGCGGGACATCTACGAGAGCCATTGCATAACTGACATTCATGAGCGTATTTGTCGCCCGTATGATGCTCCCAACCATCAAAATAAGTGTGTTCTATGGGGACTCGCGGCGGGATGAGAGGCAAGTTGTCCGCAATTCCAACCTGATCGAGAAGTTCTCTATTCCGCAAGATACCCCTCCGAGATAAGAGAGGTTGAGGAGTGTTATCAGGGGAATCCGCGGGAATAACAATGACCGCTTGAATGGCGGCACGCAAGGTTTTATCGCCCACAATCGAGGCATCACGGGTTTCTATTTGAGGTTTAATGGGGTGAAGATCAGCGGGATGAGACCATCCAACGCGGGAAACAATAAAAAGCGGGTCACTTAACCATTCATGAACTTTAGCTGGAAGAGGAGTCAAAATTTTGGGACCTCGATGGTACTGAAGGGAAAAGCGGGTTTCTTCTCTTTCATCATCAAATTTGGTTATTTGCTTATAACCTTTAAATAAACTAACCAAAGCAGTGACAGTAGGTTCCTTATTTAAGGCGCGACAAATGGTAATGAAACTAGTAATGATTCTTATGGCGTTGGGATGGATCTCAGTGATCATGGCTTGGGCTTTGTACAAAACTTCACAAAAAAAAGGATCTAAAGGGATTCTAAGGCCAGCTTTGAGTTGGGAGGGAAAAACAACTATGACATCTCGCATTTCCCTTAGATGGGCGAGAGAGGTGTCCCCTTGATAGTTAGAGATGTGGTAATTGATGTGGTCTATGTTGTAAAGAGTATGCCAGGAAGTGATGGGATTAGGTGCGAGGGATCTCGCATCCGGGTTGGAAGAAGCAAAAGTTGATCCCACCTCCGCATGAAGGGGGTTGGAAAAAAGGTTACTTTCCGTCAGCGGGATAGTTTGTACCATGGTAGTAGAAGGATTGACAGATGTCGCAGCAAGAGGGGATGTCGCTTCACCGGCCATCTCGTTAAGTTCACGGGAAGAAGAAGAAGAAATGACAGATTTGTAATGCATCCTATGTTTTGAATAAGGGTCAGCGACATAATTGGATTCAGAGGAATCGCTTAAGTTGGGATCATATTTGTCCTTTAAATATCGGACTAATTCTAAGTTAGAAGTAAAAATGTGAGACATAGGGGCTGAAGTAGGAAGAAAGAAGCGGCCTTGAATTTCAAGAGAGTTAACCACAGCGGGATCAACCCAGTTTTCAACAAGCAACTTAATTATGTCGGCTTTGGGCAATCTCGCCCAAGTAGTCCGCAAGCGCCTATATAAGCCGCCTGTAAAACGCGACATCTACCATACTTAACCTGCCTAGCACAATTTTTATATCTAGCCATGTTCAAGGACTGGGAATAAATTGAAGAGACAAAGGAAAATGCGGGATAGTAAAAGAACTTAGAAAGTTGGGGGAAATAAAGATCGAAATCTAAGGGTTTAAGGAAGTTGAAAAGTTTTTGAAGAAGAGTTACCTGAAAGTATGAAGAACGGCCGAAAAATATGAAGAATTGCCGGAGATAGTTAAGAATTTCTGGGTAAATATAAATAGGGCTTCAAATCAACTTCAAAAGCAGCAACTAATGAACGGAATTGTATTTAAAAGACAAATTTAGGAATTGAATCAAGAAAAGAACGGTAGAAAAAGGAGAAAAGCTTGCCGGAATTACGCAATGTGGTCGCCGGAAAAGGGGATGAGAGTGATTAAGAAACAGAAGAGTAAAAAGTGGAAATGAGGATGAGGGTGAAGTATTTATATGGGGAGTGAAAAAATGAATTGATTGAAGTGACAGGTATGGTAAAAATTTAAATTTTTCCTCTCATCATTTGGCACAGTTTTCAAACGACGGCACATTAAATTTTGGGGGCCCTCCAAAAAGTTGACACGTGGATGGATAGGGATCACCAAACTCTTGAGCTTCTTAAGGAAGGAACGAAGTATCGCGGAATATTAAGACAGTTAAACATCAAGTTTTTGGCGAGACCATGAATGAATCTCGCCTCAAACTTAGGGGCTTCTGATGCTGCCCAAAAATAAGAATTGGGCTTATACAAATCTACAAGCGAGAAATGGCCAAGCAGGGCCCAAACCGGGATAAAGGCCCAAGAAGAAAATAGCGACAAATGTACCCATGGATATCCCGCCGGCAAGTAGGTCCAGGGTGTCCCGCCTATATCGCTTAAAAGGTAAGCAACGAGATAACAGAAGCGAGATAATAAGAGATGAGCAGCGAGATAACATAAGCGAGATAATAAAAGATGAGCGGTGAGATAACAGAAGCGAGATAACAGAAGCGAGGTGACATGATACTTACTTTCAAGTTTTAACATTATATGGCAATGAGTAAATTCTAGTTGGACGCGACATGCGAGAGGCGGCATATAAATATCTTCGAAATGGGACCCACTGTAACGGTTTTGCATTGGGAAAAGTTACGTGTGTCAGAGAGGATCGTCACATGCATTGGGTTTATTCCTTTTGTTGTGTCCATGAACCAATTAAATGATGACACGTAGAATGAGAGTTAACTGTTGCACGAGATAGGCACGTGAGGATAGCATGTGCTGCGCACGAGGGAAGGGAGGTATAAATATGAGGGATCGTCATCCCTCCAAAGGTACGCCCACATACACACACAGAACACCTTCCCTTCAGTTTTCAGATTCATCCTTGATAAATAGAGACTTATCCTCACGCCGGAGCCGCCCCCGGAGTCTCTCACCTTGTTTGTGTTGCAGACGTGAAGGAGCCGAGATATCAGATTTGGACTACATCAGGCCTTGTTGCTGTTGAGGAAATTCCTAGCAACATCACCTCCAAGTTTCAAATGATGCTATAAGCTGGATAAACCCAAGGTCCCCTATATTAGGATATAATTATGATAGAGATATATTTGATGTTTTCTGGATGTGGCAAAGTCAGAATGTGCATATATTGTTGCATTGTTGCACGGTCTTGTGCTTTAGAAGGCTCGGAGGTGCATCACTGCATTTATTTTAGCATCGATGTGGACGTTTCTCGAGGCTATATAGGTTCCCTCCCCACTTTGTATTGGGCTATTCCAATTGGAATTGGACCCCTTCCCATTAGTTTAATTCTTACGATGTATTTCCTTTTCCGGTCACTAATGCTGTCATGTTCCCCACCATGTTTGTAATTTTTTTTTCTATTAATAAAATCTATGGAGGTGCCGTCCTCCTTTCGCCCAAAAAAAGGGACTATAGTTTAAAAGAGAAGGATCCCTCTGGTCCACATATTATAATATTATATGTTGTTACTACATCCTCCCTCATTTACCATTTCTATTTGTCCCGAGAGATAGTTTCATTTTTAAAAGGGGTATTTGCAATTTGGTTACGAACATTTACATTGAAATGTTGCACCCATGTAATTTAGTCAACTGGTATACTAACATTTACATTCTCTTGAAAGCTTACTATAAAAGTAATGGGTTGTTATATTTTTAACGTAATGAAGGCTACGTGACTTGCACACGACATTTTAAGGGACGTTTAAAAGTGTTTTTGAAGCTACACCATCTGATTAGCATGATCATTTTTTTTAAATTGAATCTAATATTCAAATTTACTAACATGCTCTCTCCATCCCAGTTTAAGCTTCACCTAAAAAGGTGTCCCACTACAAGTCTGCCGGACAACACGACATTCTCGTAAATAGTTGCCGGCTCCGGGGCATGAAATGCTCGACGAAGGGATGGACCAAGCCAATATTCCGACTCATTTCGTCCTTGCTCATTCCCATTGGACCGAAGTCTTTGGCCTTACCTTCTCCGCGCCCGCTTCGCTGATCTATCGCGTGGTAAAGAGAAGAAAGTACACGAGTGATGCAACAGATTCGGGACCAGATTCGTGGTCTGGAAGACCGGAAGAGGGCGCTCCTCGACGAACAGCGGCAACACATTCTTCAGGGAGCAAACGGTCCCTTCACCTTTCCTAAAATTACAAAATTTGTGAACTCCACTTATTACACTCGTACACTTAAATTATGGGCCTTACTTGTTAATCTCACTCACTTATTCCACTCGCAACTTATTTCCCAATCATATTACTTTTGATAAATAACCCTTTCTTGATTTTTGTGCCCTATAAATAGAGTGAAGTTTAAATTGAGACGGAATAAGTATTTTTTCATATGTTTTTGGTTATCGACATATTTAATATTAATTTTTAATATTAAAAAATCAAATAATATTTAAAAATAGAAAACATGAGAAAAATAATCTGAAAAAATAATATTCCCCACCGCGCGTTTCCATCTTCCCCCTCCCTTTTTTTTCCACCACTCCCCAACCTTCCCCCGTGACCCCTTCCACGTCCACCCACTCCCCAATTCATTCTCCTCCCTCTCTCTCTTCCCCATCCAATATTATCACGAATTTGACAATTTAATTCTTACGAAACTATTATGGGAAGTTGTATTTTTGGGGATTGTTTTTTACTGTGTTTTCTAATTTTTAAATTTTTAATATTCAAAATTGATACTATCTATGTATCCGACTAAGAACCCTACTTTCTTTTTGTTAACATGAAGATACTTTTAGCAATAATTTTAAGTTAATTAAATTATCCAAATGAAAATTTTAAACTTGTTATTGATACACCATTATATGTACTATCAATAACAATTTTTATATATTCATTAGAATAATTAAATTAACCTAAAAATATTGTTAAAAATACCTTCGTGTTAATAACAAAAAAGATAGGACTTTTAGTCTGGAATGGAGGGAGTATATAATAACCCGTTCTTAAAAGAAATTTAAAAATATATATGTTGCTTATTTAAATATTAGATTCAATTTAAAAAAAAAAAAAATCATGCATGTATAGGTCCAAAAACACTTTAGAGTGTCCTTTAAAATGTCATGTGCAAGTCACATGACGTTCATTTCATTAAAATTTTAACAAACCGTTACTTTCATTTGCAAGAAATGTAAATGTTATTATACCAATTGACTAGATTACACTCTTGAGAGCAACATTGCAAATTTGGGTAAATGTTTGGAACCAAATTGCAAATAACCCTTTTTAATATTGATAGGTTAAAATTATTGAAATTCCAAAATTGTACATCAAGAAAGAAGAGGGAGAGAGAAGGGAGGAAGAGAGCTATCCAATGAAGAAGAGGGAGAGAACGAGAGTAATGAAGTAACAATTAAACCTCATCAAGGATAGTGATCTAAATGAAAATAGGTTGTTAAATTGTTTGAATAGTCAAATGGTACTATCGTTATGGGACGGAGGGAGTATTTGGTAACACTTCCACTCATAAAGTCGTGTTTTGACATTTAAGTAAATCTTAGAAGTTTAAAATTTTCTAAACTACTTAATCTATTCCCGGAAAACTATAAAGCAGCGCAAGCTCCTGTTCCAAGTCCTAAGTGCTTTCCTGCGGTGGAAAGTGAACTTCCTTTCTACGCTCAAGAGGGATTTCATTCTTGAATGTTCTTGTTCCCTTCCATTAATTGTTGTCTATGTCTTCTTTCTTTAGCTTTGAGCGGCTAATTGGGAAGGAAAGGGGAAATCCCACACCATTCTCTATATTTTATCATTGCTCTATATTTTATCATTGCTCTATATTCAACTTAAATAAAACGAAAATTAACAACACCGATCCTGATCCTTTGATATATGAAAAACAATATTAGTTCTTACTGGCTCAAAATAAATATGACCAACCTGATCGGACCTTTATAACTTCATGCAGTTGCTTTTCTCTAAGACGTTTGAAGGAAATAGCATATTTTATTCCAAAGTAGTATAAAACACATACTGGTAAAGAAAAATGACTTCTATAGAAAGTTAAGGAATCTATATAATGCTCATAACACCAACAGCCTATAGGCATCACGAGATCCATTTGCATCTTAAGTTAACTATACTTGTGTTCCAGCTGGTCATGTCAACACTCAGCAGACTAAGCCAGAGTTAAGAGAGGAAGGGGAGCACGGAGAGAGAGAGAAAGAGAGATGCAATCTATCTCAATGTAAGAACTTAGTAGGAATGCCATCGCAAGTAAAAACTCTTTGCGAACCACTAGCTCCACAATATCATGGCAAAAGCAATTGCAAGCCTGAGTTACATGCAAGGACCAAAGGGGGGGGGGTATGTTATGTGGTGATAAAGGCTCTGCGCAAAAGACGGCAGCTACTTTCTATGTAGAAATGGCAAAGGCAGCCAAGGTGCCAACCCGTCCAGCAACTTCACTAATAGGCACAATATAGTATGCACTCCTCCTACCAAAAAAGAACATCTTGGTTCCTATTTATATTTGTCCCAAAGTCCGTGTCCACTATATATCCGAAAGTCAAACATGAATGTCTCTTTGGGATGGAGGAAGTATTTTGTTATAAGTGCACTTGTATGACTAGTGAGAATTGAATCCTTTCATCCCACCAGCTGGGGAGGGAAGAGGTTGGTTACGGCATCAATCCTCATCTCTGTCCTTATGAAATTTCCCACTTACAAGTTCTAAATTTATCGACAGCTCAACTAGTGGTGTTTAGCAACTCAATAATAATTAAAAAAAAAATCAACAAAAAGAAAAACAAATAGAAGAAAGATGAAGTCCAAGTGAACACCTTCCTCAGGCACCACTTCTTGTTTTTTTTCCAAAGATGCCATTAACCGTCTTAGGGGCTGCATAGCGGCCTCTTTGCACACCAACCGAATATCAGAACCTGAATAACCTTCTGTATTTTCTACCAATAGATCATATGGAAGTTCCACCTCATCAGGTAATGGCAATAGTTCCTCGAACATGGATTTTCTTGCTTCTGGTTCCGGAAGAGGTACAAGTATCTATGAAAGTTAAAGTATTAAAATATATATCTGTATTCTATATTAACTGAGAATATATATATATATACATATATATATATATACATATATATATATATGTATATACATATATATATGTATATATATATATTATATGTATATACATATATATATGTATATATGTATATACATATATATATGTATATATGGATATGTATATGCATATACATATGTATATGTATATGCATATACATATGTATATGTATATGCATATACATATGTATATGTATATATGTATATGTATATACATATACATATATACATATACATATGTATATACATATACATATACACATATATATGTATACATATATACAATATACATATGTATATATGTATATGTGTATATATGTATATACATATACATATATATGTATATACATATGTATATATATATATATACATATATATGTATATACAAATATATATATATGTATATATATACATATATACATATACATATATGTATATACATATATGTATGTATATGTATATACATATATGTGTATATGTATATGTATATACATATACATATATACATATACATATGTATATGCATATACATATACATATATGTGTGTATATGTATATGTATATGTATATACATATGTATATGTATGTATATGTATATGTATATACATATACATACATACATATACATATGTATATACATATACATATACACATATATATGTATACATATATACATATACATATGTATATGTATACATATATACATATGTATATGTATATATGTATATACATATATACATATACATATGTATATGTATACATATATACATATACATATGTATATACATATATACATATACATATACATATATACATGAACGGAATAAAATGTGACGGGCTCAGCCCAACATCACTCAATGGGTCAGCCCTCTATGCAGACCAAGTCAAAGTCTATTAAACTAGGTATAAACCTAAGTCTGACTTGGGTCAAAGATTCTTTTACCCAGCGGTTCATGATGTCTTTACCCAACATGCCAAAGGAAAGATGCTTGCTTTTATCCAACATGCCAAAGGAAGGATGCCTGCTTTTATCCAGCATGCAAAAGGCTTCTACTTTGAGCAGTGTGCCCATTTTGACCAAGGATACCCATTCAAACGGCTGAGAGAAAGATGCCTACAAGGCCCTCTCTCATTTATAAATAAAGGGGACAGCCAAAGAAGAAGGCTCAGGTTCTACACTCTCTCTCCTTAAAATTATCCATGCCTTCCCTTACAGTTCATCTCCATACACATGAGCTTATTCTCACGCCGGAGGGTTTGCGCGGGGTCAACCCCCGCGCCCCTAACGGTGTCTGTTTTGCAGATAGTCCGTTCCGTTCGTCCAGGATCCAACACCACGTTCCCGAAGACTGATTGGGTACCCCCGGTTCCGCCCATTTTTTGCGCAATCAGTTTGGTTCCATTGCCGGGAAACGAAATCATGGCGGACGGCGGACTTGACAATGGAAAAATTCATGTACTAAAGCCAGATCCAGAGGTACATACAGAGAATTTTTGAGAAGTCAGATCTATACCGCCGATCGACTTACCATCGCGAATTCAGATCTGTTGAGAGAGATCTACCTCCAATTACTCACTCGACGAGCTTTCCTACATCTGCAGAGCCGATTTCATCCATCTAAGCAGTACCAGGTGTATTCCAATTGAATATCTTGCTCTCACAATAGTTAATACCGATATCTGCAAATAAATTGTTTTCTCGTTAAAATGCTTTGACTTGCAGCAATCAGCTTAGACCATTTTTATATTGGGGATTTCACAAACAGTCCTCACTATGTAAATATTTAAAATCAAGCATAGACCCACTTGGACATTTTGAACTATTAGCATTTACTGCTATCATCATTTGTCCTATTATAAAAATAGCAAATAAATTGATGGGATAATGTTACCAATTGCCTTGATTTTTGCTTTGGACATCGATCCTTACCGGTGGTATTACTAAAATGCTATCAGGCAATTAATGGCATCTTTTTTATCTCATGACATGTTGCTATATGCTAAATACAACCCAGTCATGTAATTCTTGCATTTAAATATTTTTTGCAAGGAAAATTGGAAATAGAAGGTCGTCGACAACCCCATTACTGATTCCCCAGGCTGGAATTCTCAACAAAACACTTCAGCCCTCACCAAAGGCATCAGTGTGGCTGCCGACGATGGGGTCCAGATTCGACAAACCACATCACAAAACCGACTCCTAAGTATCGTAGCTGGACGAGCGTAGGACGAACAATTCGTCTCATCACAAATCAAATGACGACCAAACTTTAAGAAATCAGAGTTCAAGCAGCGGTCACTATTCAGACAGCGACCTCTTGAAGAGTTCTGGGTCGTCGACTGCATTCAACAAAACAACAAGGCAATTGGTGATAACACCGACCTCTTGATAAGTTCTGGGTCGTCGATTCCATTCAATAAAGGTCGTCGTCGTCGGCAAACAAACGGGGCATTCAAAATGACTTGGAAGGTCGTCGTCGGCAAACAAACGGCAGAAAATGCTACGAACAAGCTGACCTCTTGATAAGTTCTGGGTTGTCGATTCCATTCAACAAGGCAACAACGACGAGCACAGTCAACATCAGGCTAGATGCACTTGAGCAACTCAGCCAGCTCGTCGTTTCTCTATGTCGACGATGGAACCCAAGTTTGACAGTCAAACGACGACGATCCCACTCGTCTAGACAACGACACATACAAAAATGACTAAGATTTTTACAAGACGACCATTACCTTCAAGCACAGAAGACGAGTCGTCGGCGCCTAGCTCCGGCCGCCAAAGCCCTAGTGTCGCCGATTTCCCCCAAGCAAGAAAGTGCAGCAAAATTACTCTTCCAACCTCGCCGTCAAGTTCCCATCAGAAGGCCGCACCGTCGAGTTCCCATCAGAAGGCCGCATCGTCACTTCGTTGCTGGTATCCCCCATTTGCGCCATTAACACCGATCAACTCCTATGAGGTTTAGAGAAAACGAGCTACTTGGAGTTGGTGGATTTGGCAAGGTTTATAAGGGAACCTTGCCAAAATCAAAAACCTAAGTTGCTGTTAAGAGAATATCCCATGAATCAAAACAAGGTTTGCAAGAATTTGTGTCAGAAATTTCGAGAATTGGCAAGCTTCGACAGAGAAATTTGTGTCATCAAATAAAGAGAGGTCGTCGATCTCCTTCATCTAGACAGTGACGACGAGCTTCGAATGGAGATAAGAGATCCCCAGGACAATTCACTTTTCTAGGAGGTAATTGAAAATTGGGAGGAGAAAATACCTTATAATGACAAGGGGTAGTACGGGGATGATAAATAAAGAGAGCCTTTCATCAAGTGGGGTCCATTATCAGCCTATCCACAACTAAAATATTCTATCTTTATTAAAGGGCAGACAGCTCCGTTAAAGTTTCAAGGCCACTCAATCTGACTCCAACCAAGGCAATTAAAAATTGCACCATCATTTTCAATAATCTTTATTTTCTGCTCACAAAGTTAGTGTTGGGGGCCATTCACTGTCAAAACAAATGCTAAATTTTGCAAAGTCTAATTTGAACGAACGACCAACAACAATTCAGTAGAAGATTCGCTCTCCGATTTGGAACCTGAACATAAGCCGGGCATCTTACCCGCATTAAAAAACGAGCAACCCCGCTCGCATACATAAGCCGGGCATCCTACCCGCATACTCGGATCGAACCTCAACAATGGTCAGGTCGTCACGAAATCTCGGATCGAACCTCGACATTAGTCAGGACGTCACGAAACCTCGGATCGAACCTCGACATTAGTCAGGTCGTCACGAACTACATTCACTTTGATCAAGTATAATGAACGACGAGGGTCGTTACTCGTCAACTTAGGATTTGGGTCGTCTTTACAGAACGAGCCCATCCAAGTATGACATGACACCTTGCTCGTCACTCGTCTACTTAGGATTTGGGTCGTCCACAGAACGAGCCCATCCAAGTATGACAACCGTGACCGACAAAGGTCGTCACTCTACTTAGATTTGGGTCGTCCACGAACGAGCCCGTCCAAGTATGACAACCGCGACCAGACAAAGGTCGTCACTCGTCAACTTAGGAGTTGGGTCGTCCACAGAACGAGCCCATCCAAGTATGACAACACGTGACCGACGAAGGTCGTCACTCGTCATCTTAGGAGTTGGGTCGTCCGCAGAACGAGCCCATCCAAGTATGACAACACTTGACCGACAGGTCGTCGCTCGTCGACTTAGGAGTTGGGTCGTCCGCAGAACGAGCCCATCCAAGTATGACAACACTTGACCGACAAAGGTCGTCACTCGTCAACTTAGGAGTTGGGTCGTCCGCAGAACGAGCCCATCCAAGTATGACGACACGTGGCCGACGAAGGTCGTCACTCGTCAACTTAGGATTTGGGTCGTGCGCGTAACGAGCCCATCCAAGTATGACAATACACGACCGACAAAGGTCGTCGCTCGTCAACTTAGGATTTGGGTCGCCCACGAACGAGCCCATCCAAGTATGACATTGGCGCCTTGCTCGTCGCTCGTCTACTTAGGATTTGGGTCGTCCAGAACGAGCCCATCCAAGTATGACAACACGTGGCCGACAAAGGTCGTCGCTCGTCTACTTAGGATTTGGGTCGTCCAAAGAACGAGCCCATCAGTATGACAACCGTGACCGACAAAGGTCGTCGCTCGTCTACTTAGGATTTGGGTCGTCCACGTAACGAGCCCGTCCAAGTATGACAAGCCGCGACCGACAAAGGTCGTCACTCGCCTACTTAGGATTTGGGTCGTCCAAAGAACGAGCCCGTCCAAGTATGACAACCGCGACCGACAAAGGTCGTCACTGCGTCTACTTGGGATTTCGGTCGTCCACGTAACGAGCCCGTCCAAGTATGACAACCGCGACCGACAAAGGTCGTCACTCGTCTACTTAGGATTTGGGTCGTCCGCGAGCGAGCCCGTCCAAGTATGACAACACTTGACCGACAAAGGTCGTCACTCGTCAACTTAGGAGTTGGGTCGTCCACAGAACGAGCCCATCCAAGTATGACAACACGTGACCGACGAAGGTCGTCACTCGTCAACTTAGGATTTGGGTCGTCCACAGAACGAGCCCATCCAAGTATGACAATACGTGGCCGACAAAGGTCGTCACTCGCCAACTTAGGATTTGGGTCGTCCACGTAACGAGCCCATCCAAGTATGACGTGGCACTTGCTCGTCGCTCGCCTACTTAGGATTTGGGTCGTCCACAGAACGAGCCCATCCAAGTATGACAACACGTGACCGACAAAGGTCGTCACTCGTCTACTTAGGATTTGGGTCGTCCAAAGAACGAGCCCATCCAAGTATGACAACCGTGACCGACAAAGGTCGTCACTCGTCTACTTAGGATTTCGGTCGTCCACGTAACGAGCCCGTCAGTATGACAACCGCGACCGACAAAGGTCGTCGCTCGTCTACTTAGGATTTGGGGTCGTCGAAGAACGAGCCCGTCCAAGTATGACAACCGTGACCGACAAAGGTCGTCACTCATCTACTTAGGATTTAGGTCGTCCACGTAACGAGCCCATCCAAGTATGACAACCGTGACCGACAAAGGTCGTCACTCGTCTACTTAGGATTTGGGTCGTCCACAGAACGAGCCCATCCAAGTATGACAATACTTGACCGACAAAGGTCGTCACTCGTCATCTTAGGAGTTGGGTCGTCCGCAGAACGAGCCCATCCAAGTATGACAATACTTGACCGACGAAGGTCGTCACTCGTCAACTTAGGAGTTGGGTCGTCCACAGAACGAGCCCATCCAAGTATGACAACACGTGACCGACGAAGGTCGTCACTCGTCAACTTAGGATTTGGGTCGTCCACGTAACGAGCCCATCCAAGTATGACAATACATGCCAAGCAAAGGTCGTCACTCGTCAACTTAGGATTTTGGGTCGCCCACGTAACGAGCCCGTCCAAGTATGACGATAACAATGACCGACAAAGGTCGTCACTGTCAACTTAGGGATTTGGGTCGTCCACGTAAGCGAGCCCATCCAGTATGACAATACAGCATGCCGACAGGTCGTCGCTGTCAACTTAGGATTTGGGTCGTCTATACAGACGAGCCCGTCCAAGTATGACATAACAGACCCGGCTCGAGCTCGTCGCATTGTAGCTCGTCATTTAGCCGCTCGTCACATAACTTTCTCGCCCGTCAAGACGAACTAGAAAGTTGGGGGCCTCTGAACGGAATAAAATGTGACGGGCTCGGCCCAACGTCACTCAACGGGTCGCCTACATGCGGACGAGTCAAAGTCTATTAAACTAGGTATAAACCTAAGTCCGACTTGGGTCAAAGATTCTTTACCCGGTTCATGATGTCTTTACCCAACATACGCCAAAGGAAAGATGCTTGCTTTTATCCAACATGCCGAAGGAAGGATGCCTGCTTTTATCCAAAGATGCAAAAGGCTTCTACTGAGCGGTGTGCCCATTTTGACCAAGGATACCCATTCAAACGGGCCGAGAGAAAGATGCCTACAAGGCCCTCTCTCATTTATAAATAAAGGGGACAACGAAGA
Source organism: Adenophora triphylla var. japonica (assembly GCA_022495995.1). NCBI lineage: Eukaryota > Viridiplantae > Streptophyta > Magnoliopsida > Asterales > Campanulaceae > Adenophora > Adenophora triphylla. The sequence continues at coordinate 44,612 of JAFEMH010005913.1, forward strand.
AGAAGGCTCGGGTTCTACACTCTCTCTCCTTAAAATTATCCATGCCTTCCTTACGGTTCATCTCCATACACACGAAGCTTATTCTCACGCCGGAGGTTTGCGCGGGTCAACCCCGCGCCCCTAACGGTGTCTGTTTTGCAGATAGTCCGTTCCGTTCGTCCAGGATCCAACACCGCGTTCCCGAAGACTGATTGGGTACCCCCGGTTCCGCCCATTTTTTGCGCAATCAATACATATACATATACATATACATATACATATACATGTACATATACATATATATGTATATGTATATACATATATGTTTGTATATGTATATACATATATGTATGTATATGTATATACATATATGTGTATATGTATATGTATATACATATACATATATACATATACATATGTATATGCGTATACATATACATATATATGTGTATATGTATATGTATATGCATATACATATACATATATATATGTATATGTATATGTATATGTATATGTATATGTATATGTATATGTATATGTATATGTATATGTATATACATATACATATATATATGTATATGTATATCTATATGTATATACATATACACATGTATATGTATATATGTATACATATACATATACATATACTGTATATATGTATACATATACATATACATATATACATATACATATGTATATGCATTGTAACAAGAAACAAGGGATTTCATTTGACATGAAACAACTTTGTTTGGATACTTGATCAACTTGCTAGTCAAACAACAGTTCAAACATCATTAAAATGGTTAAACGATTATTATTCTTTGGCGATGCTGTACTATGTGCATGACGGAACAACTAAAAAGGATACTCGCTTCTCAAGACGACGAAGCATAGCAGCATCAAGCTCCCAGGGAAGATTTGTAGCCGCTAACACAAATACAAGTTCGTCCGTTCGTGTTAAACCATCCATCTGCAATTCAATAGAAGCCCTATATCAGAAAATAGTGTACAGCATATAAATATATGTGTGTGTGTGTGGCATCAATATAATTGAGCAGAAGTAAAATTCCATCTACATATAGAGTACACAGGAAGCAACAAAACAACAACAACAAAGCCTTGGTCCCAAAATGATTTGAGATCAGTTATATATGGCATCGTCAATGAAAGATGTGAGGGGGGGGGGAGAAAAAAAACTATTTCGTGTTCATCTGATTGAATTATGGCATATAGTTAGAGCTAATTTAGCAATTATTTATGTGTTATTAAGTTTCCTCAGTAAGGGTAAGGGTGTGGCCGTGGCTGTTTTACACAAGTAGTGGAAATTTTTCTAACTTGGAAAAGACACCTGAAACTCCATCCGAATCTGATCCTTGTAGCAAGTCTGGGTAGCAAAGATTTGCACGAAAATGTTGCATATGGTTTAGCAGCTTAAATAGATTAGATTGAACTTTAACATATGAATTCTTCTGAAGCTGTGCATTTTCTAAATATATATTCAATTTTGCATAGTATCCTACGAGGAAGCACGGACACTCTCCTAAAGGTTAGGGTCAGATTTGTGATGTGAAGAGACGTCTATTATATAAAAGTTACCGGATCGGATACATGCAATAACAAGAAACTCAATTGGATTTCGCTTCAAGAATGAAACACTTGATTCACCAAATGCATAGTTAATTATACTGAATCAAGAGACATTCAGAGAAGATAGTATAGTAGAAGACAATTAATTACAAGTGTATACATATATTTTACATGTTTACTAATATTAACGAGACAATTAATTACATGCGCCTATTTACATACTCCCTCTGCCCCATAATAAATGTCACACTTTTTTTTTCGAAAGAACTTTGAGCAATATTTTTAGATTAATTTAATTATCCTAATGAAAAATTAAAAATTGTTATTGATAGTTATTGTAGATATACATGCACCATGATATAGCGCGCACATGCCTCACACGTGTTGCCCCCTTTTCCCGCGGACAAGTTTCCGTCACGCGAATATATATCTCTTCCGCGGGCGGACGTATCTCCGTCCAGCGTATCGTCAGATGCATCTCTGTCGGATCGTCTTTCGCAGCAGACGCATCTCCGTCCAACGAATCGTCTCCTAATGACGCTTCTGCCGCACACGCATCTCCGTCCAACGAATCGTCTCCCGCAGACACATCTACGTCTCGCGTATGCAACTCTCTCCCGTGATACGCGGGTTGTTATTCTCTAAGAACTTCCCGCGACTAGACAAAGTCTGTAAAAGTTTTCTCCACTTATCGGGATCGCCGAGGAGAAACGAATTGGAGGCTAGAATAAAAAGTTTGTCACGTGTTCCAATATGGGGTTACACGTGGTCTAGTTTGGTTTACAATGAAAAATTGTGGGATGGTCCACCGTCATATACCATGTGCCAAATGCACATGGGCTTACCTATAAATACCTCACTTTTTGGTATTCATTTGCAACAAGTAACAAGGGATCACCTCTATCATACTTTCTCTAAATCGAGATCAAGTACCGCAATATTTGTCTCTCCCGAAAACCCTCATAATTCCTATTCTTGTTCCTTCTTTTCATTATTATTCAGTGATTTGTGTAATGCCTCACCACCCAGCAACAGCCTTACAATTTCTTAAAACCCCAATACAACTCGGTAGGACTACCCTCCTACACTTAGGCTCCGTTTGTTTCACGGAAAATAACCCCCGAAAAATGATTTCTTGGAAAATATTTTCCGAAAAATGAAAATGCTTTCCGGAAAACATTTTCCGATGTTTGGTGAATCTTAAAAAAACATTTTCCGGAAAACATTTTCCGGAAAACATTTTCCGATGTTTGGTGAATCTTAAGAAAACATTTTCCGAAAAACATTTTCCGAAATCATTTTCCGGAAAACATTTTCCGAAAAACATTTTCCGATGTTTGGTAGTTTCATTAAGGTAACTTTTTAAAGGTAAAATCAATACAAACATTGGAAAATGAGAAAAATATTTTCCGAAAAACAACTTCCTTAGGTAGAGGTAAGGAAGTCATTTTCCTTAGAAATCAAGCTCATTTTCCATTGACCCGGAAAATGTTTTCCGTTGACTTCATTTTCCGGTGTTTACCAAACACCGAAAAATGGGAAAAATGTTTTTCGAAAAATGTTTTTCGAAAAATGTTTTTCGAAAAATGTTTTCCCCCAAACAAAGGGAGCCTTAGCGACTCTGTTGTGGAGGTATTAGGTATTCACGAGTACCCACCGGACCACACACTTCTAAATTTAGACGGCCATTGCCGCTGGTCCGTCAATTTTCTACTGCCACAACACCAATTCATTCACAGTGAAGTGAGAAAAAAGGAACACAAAAAACAAAAACAAAAAAAAAGTTGCAACAAAAATCCAAGCCCATTCTCTTTCTCTTTTCCGATGACTTCACTCTCTGTCTTCCGGTCTCAGCTCCAACAACCAAAGTACTCGAGGGACACCAAATCTGGACTCCCCTCGAGAGAAGGCGAAGCTGTCGCCACCAAAATCATCCTCATTGGACATCAGACGTGCCGCCAAGCGCTGCCGCGGCCGACTAAAACACTGCCGCCGGTAAGATTCCGGCCAGATCTGCTAACCACCACCACGCACTTTCTCTCTCCAAAACGAGTAAACCAGCGCGAAATTTGCCCCCAAATAGCTACAACCATCAACTTCGACGATTTTTCCGTCACTGCGAAACTCTGGCAAAATGCCCAACCACATCACTTTACTGGACGAGCCCGACGTCAAAATTGCGTCCAACGGAGCTTTAACGCGCCGCCCCTACTCACTCGAAGTTCCTGCAGCCTTCCCGCCTTGCCGGCGCCGTTCAATCGCAGGTCCACAGTCGGTCACTGCTGCAATCACTTAAGACAAACACCCAACCAGGCCGGACGGCCCGGACCTCTATCCCTATTTTTCTCCTTTGCTGTCATTATTGGTAGAAAAGGTTAGTGGGAAATGGCAACAGATCTTTGTCGTTGTCCTTTATTTTTCTTGGATGTGGGAATGGGTACAACAACGGGATAAAGGAGCAACCTCTTAAGGAAGGAATAATAGCAACCACACAAATTTGAAAGTTGAAGCAAAACATCTTCTGTTATCACCGTCAGAAACGCAACATAGGTGAACTCCTAATTTTACAGTTTATATAATGTTAATACATGACTTTATTCCATTAATATAGATGCATGCTTAGGACTAAATTCAATATGCAATTTCACGATGCAATATTACTATACATTTGTGATTGAATAATTTAATACAACCCACCCATTATATGTTTACTTCCCTAACAAAAGGGGGGGGGGGGTCAGTCAAAAAATACTTTTCAAAATAAGTATAATATATAATGCAATAATACACATTTACTTGCTCATAAAAATTATACAATTTATATATGATGTACTATCATGCTTACGACAATCTTTTGATATGACATGAAAATATTTATCTCCATGTTATATTTATCGATCTCATTACAAGCATACTCCGTGCCAAAATTCAATTGTGCCTTGATTTATTTACCTAATTTTTAGCAATCATTAAATCACCAAATCACATGTCATTAGTATATGCTTGGAACAAGTACGATAGTATTTTTCATGAAAAAAATTACATGTGACTCATTTATTTTCTAAATTGCAAACTACTGCCTATTTCATTACATGAATACCTTACTATCACATTTGTTCAAGACAAAAAAGGGTTACACAACGCATCAAATAAAGAAAATAATCACTAAATAGTAATGCTCCCCATTCTCGAGACGAGCATCGAGAATATGGAGTGGGGCAATAGGGATAAGTACTTAAAACTCTTTGCTTATATGACATTTATCCGATTATGCTTTTAACTTATGTAACTGAAAGCCATGCTAAAATATTATTATTGCATGATAAAAGAAATAAAATATCACAAATCATAGTGCAAAGATCGCATGCTGACTTTGTTGCTGTGAATAATGGCCCACTACTACTTTGTCTATTAGAAAAACTATGAAAGATCTGCCCCCCCACACATAGTCAAACTGTGGCCGATGCAAGCCTAGCCTACATGACTATGACTTTCTTCCTTATAAAATGTGATGTGTGATGACTTATGTATACTTGCTTGCTACTTGAGAACATGATATGACAATCTATTTGAACATGTCATGATTCTTTTTATTATATAACCGCTAGTTGATTATTTGCAGGAGTAAATTCTTACTCTAAATTTTCTGCGGGGAGAATGCCACTTGAGCCCACTGTATGTTCGTTGGCTTCAACAGCTTACCCATCTCCCGCACGGTTGCTTCGATCGCCTAGATCCACAATCTTTGCACTCTCTCTATGGATAAAATAAACCCACCGCTTGAGCCCACGGTATATTCATCGGCTTCAACAGCTTACCCAGCTCTCGCACGATTACTTCAATCGCCTAGATCCGCAATCTTTGCACTCTTCTGTTGATAAAATAAACCCACCACTTGAGCCCACGGTATTTTCGTTGGCTTCAACATCATAGCCGGCTCCCGCACGGTTGCTTCAATCGCCTAAATCCGCAATCTTTGCATTCTTTGCGGATAAAATAAATCCACCACTCAAGTCCACGGTACGTTCGTCGACTTCAACACCATACCCAGCTTCCGCACGGTTGCCTCAATCGCCTAGATCCTCAATCTTTGCATTCCTTGGGGACAAAATAAATCCGCCAGTTAGAGTTCGCGTTATGGTCGTTGGCTTCGGCAGCATGCCTAACTCCCGCACGGTGGCCTTAATCGACTAGATCCGCAATCTTTGCATTCCTTGTGGACAAAACAAATCCACCACTAGAGTTTAGGTATGCATGTTGGCTTCAGCAACATGCTCAACTCCCGCACGGTTGCCTTGATCGGCTAGATCCGCAATTTTTGCAGTTCTCGCGGATAAAATAAATTCGGCACTTGAGTTTGCGATATGCTTGTTGGCTTCACCAACATGCCCAATTCCCGCACGGGTGCCGTGATCAGCTTGATCCGCATTCACTCAATTACCCGCAGACAAAATAAATCCACCACCTGAGTTTGCGGCATGCTCGTTGATTTCAGCAGCATGCTCAACTCATGCAAGAATGCCTTGATCAGCCCTATCCGCATTCAACGCATTATTTGTGGACAAAACTAACCTGACATCCAGACTTGGGACATGTTCTTCACCTTGAGCAACATGTTCAGTTCATTCACTCGATTCGAACTTGCGGCATGTTCTCCACCTTGAGCAGCATGTCCAGTTTTTTTTCGTAATCTGAACTTGTGCATAATCTTCAGCCTGCCTAGTCCTTTCGTTATTTATCGCAAAAGGACTAACACCCGCAGAGGGACTATCTTAACTCCCGCAGAGGGACTATCTTATCTCCCGCAGAAGAACTATCTTATGGAAAGGGGCTATTTTCCGTAGAGGGGTTATTTTCCGTAAAGACTTGTTCTGTCCAGCAAATCCCACCATCCAACTCGATAGTTCGCTCCAAAGGGACCACGTCAGTTGCAAACTCATTTGCGCAGACAACATGCTCTGTGACAAGTTTGTCCCGTCCCGCAGTAATACCATCATTTGTCGACACGTCTGTGTAGCCAAAGAGCCCGTAATAATCTCATTCATAACATTTCTGTAACATGTCTAATTCCACGATCGCCTAAATCGGGACACACGACAGCAATACCCCCTCTCATTGTCGCAACTCTTAAGATCCACTCTAACCTATGAGATTTGCAGTTATATCATCATTCCATTCACCCTCGGTGTTGCGACTCGGAAGGTCCGCACTAGTCTTTTAGTTTAGAGTATTACCTTTGTTGCAAAATCATTTTAGACCGAGTTTTCCCATAATATGTCTTATAAAGGTCTCATATCATTTAAGTTCAAAATTACTTAAAGACCTAAAAATTCTTTACTTGATCATAAACAGAACAATATATATAAAGTCCTATAACGATGGGCAAAACCCACAATTGAGTCAAGTTACGTAATTGGACCAACACAAGACTTCATACAATCATATTTGTCACATTCACTCGCTTATTCACCCATATTATGGGGATCGACAATGCGGAAGCATAAACGGAGGCTCATAAGGAACATCAACTCAACATCCAACGCAAATATAGGATGTCTTCATTTACTCATTCTGTGTGTCTATCCTGCACTTCTACCCTACTTATGCATCCCACAATTTCAATGGAAAGCCGTTCCACATCTATATATTGGTGGGGTACTAATGAGGGATAACTTCATCTACTCATTCTGCATATTCATTCCACGCCCCCACCCTACTTACGCTCCCGCAATTTCAATAATAATGTGGGTACTAATATGGGAGAGCTTCACGTGGTCATTCCACATGTTTATCCTGCATATTCACCTCACGTTTACTTCCCGCAAACTCTACGGGAAGTAACTCCGCAAATCAATACTAACAAGGTACGAATGTGAGAGAACTTCATCTACTCATTCTACATGTTTATCCCAAAACTTTGTTTGGGTATAAATGATCCAAGTCTCACTCTCACCAAAATCTTGAGACTAAGCTGTAACTTCCGCAACATAGCTTCCCAAAAAAAATATAATGGGTTCCGCAACATAGCTTCCCGCAAAACTTAATGAGTTCCGCAACATTGCTTCTCGCAAAAATTAATGGGTTCCGCAACTTTGCTTCCCTCAAAATTAATAGGAAACACGTCAGCAACTTTACTAGTCTTTATGATTTGGGTTCTACGTTGTAACTCTAACTAGTGCTGCAATTTTAGAATCCGCACTAGTAATATCAGTTTGGCTCCACACCCCAATTCTAACTAGTGCCGCAACTTTAGAGTCCCGCACTAGTTATATTTCTTTGGCTCCATGCCCCTAGTCTAAATTAGTGTCGCGACAACAGTATCCACGCTAGTTATATTTCTTGGGCTATTTGTTTTAACTTAAAATTTATGCGATGACGACAAAGTCTGAGCCAACTCTAATATGCACGAGACTTTTTCTTTTCTTTTAAGAACAAATCTCATATAGCAATAAGCAATCTTTCATGTAATATCTCTTCAAATAAATTTTCATGATTAGTTCGTGGGGAGAGATTATAACCTCTCTGTAATATCGAGCAAATGGCCTCCCGCGACTATTCTACTACTTGCGAAACTACAGTGCACACTATTTTTCAATGCAAAGTTATAACTCTCATACTAATATTGCGGAATTTTATCCCGCAATATTAAATGCAGCTCAATTTGAATTTGCACTTGCCATATCTTCCGACACCATAAATGTATCATGGACTTCATGTTAAATCGTGCGACCACAAGGCCCACACTTACAACTTCATACAACATATTATGTGCCATCGAAACTTCCTTACGGAGTTTCTCGCGCAGGGGGACTAGTATGGGATATATGGTTACCTCATTCACTCCATGTGCATCTCGTAAATGCTTTAGTTAGAACTATATCAATTTGAAGATAGGCAATGTATCTTCCCCACCCTTGGCATCTCACCCATGTAAACATGACATACTAAGGCTTACTCAATTAATTAAATGCAAACGCGTTCATTTGCTCGGGAAGCTTTTTCTCGTAAAATCCCCGCGCAGGGGACTAACGTAAGAGGATATTATTCACCCACTTGGTGTGCCTCACACTTTATAAATGTCATTTATATTTGACCTATATCGATTAAACAAGTCTAAGAGCAATATATTATGCGTATGTTGGTAACTCATTTACCACATCGATATTTTCATCGATCACCTCTGTATATTCATGTTCCACAAAGGCATATCTTGCTTATGTACTATGCATCGTGCACCTTGCACACTTCATCTCACGCTTGATTCACACGCGTTAATGTTTTTCTAATTAGAATTATAGATTGAATTATCGAAAGGCTAGGAATTATCCCGCATGTGCCTTTCCACACATATTCCTTTCCACTAACGTGTTTTTCCTCTTCAGTTATGCACTCCCGCAAACTATATTAATGGATGATTAAATCACCCCTTCAAAATTTTCAATGGTAGAAGTCTCATAAGTCACATAAAGTTTGGCCTCCTTGACTATGACTTCAATCAGCGCACCGGTTGTCTTACCACGAATAATCTGGGGGCTAACCCACGACTTGGCATCATCAAAAGCATATCTCCATTATAAAAAGGGAGTCATCCTAATCTACGTAGTTATAAAATTTTTAGTTTGGAATACGTGAAACCACCGGGTAAAGATGCTAACGCTTTGTTGTCTTGTCACTTCACACACGTCGAAGCAAAACATATTGAACTGTCGTTTGCGCGCGAAACTCTCAAGAGAAATTTCCTGCGCAGGTGGACTAATTTAGGATACATGTTTCGCGATATAGCGCACTCCGTCCAGCGGATCGTCTCCCGCAGCAGACGCATCTCCGTCCAGATTGTCTCGAACGGATCATCTCCCGCAAACGAATCTCCGTCCAGATTGACAGTAGCAGATGTATCTCTCCCGCGATATGCGGGTTGTTATTCTCCAAGTACTTGCCGCAATTACACAAGGTCGGGGGAAGTAGTGTCGGGATCGCCGAGAAGCAGTGGATTACAGGCTAGAATAGGAAGTTCGCCACGTGGTTCAATAATTGGGTTACACGTAGCCTAGTTAGGTTTACAAGGGAGAAATGCGGGACATGGATCAAGTGTCATGCACATGAGCTTACTCATTGCCTATAAATACCTCACTTGGGTATTCATTTGCACCAAGTAACAAGGGATCATCTTCTATCATACTTTCTCTACATCGAGACCAAGTCCCACAATACTTGTATCTTCCAAAAATCCTCCTAGTTCCTATTCTCGCTCCTCCTTTTCATTATTCTTTGTGTAACGCCTCACTACCCAGAAACAACCTTACAATTCCTTAAAACCCTAATACAACTTGGTAGGACTACCCTCCTACAGATTTATAATCAATAACAAGTTTTATATTTTCGGACGGTTGATAATGGTCGTAGGGTGGCAACAAGGTGGGGGTAGTGGTGATGTTTAACGGTTAATCTCAAATTAGTTATAAACAAAAAATGTCTATTTTTTAGAATTATAAAAAAATAGATGTTAAATAACTAATTTAAAGATAATCTTAGGTTAAATTCATTTTCTTTGAGCAATCATAGATTTTAGCCAAAAACTTATAAAAAACGCGTTTTTTTTAACCTTAACAAACAACGTGTTTTTCACCCGTCGCGCTCGGACTCTCTCTCTACTCTCTCTCTAAACGCAAACAGAGTTCCTCACCATTGCCGGCTCCCTCAATCGTCTTCTTCATTGTTTTCTCTAATCTGGACACCAAAATCAGATCAAATCTGAACATAAAAATCCAATTAATCACTTAATTTAGGGTTTTTGATTTGGGGATAGTAGTGTATGAAATTGTAATTGGTTCGTTAATTACTTCCTACTTAATTGTTGCTGAAGAATTGTTCTCTGTATTGATACCAAGAATGGTTCATTAATTACTTCCTACTTAAGATTTGTAAGATTTTTGGTTCGTTAATTACTTCCTACTTGTGTTCTTGGATATTCCCCTCTATTTAAAATGTGATTCTCCTTGTTATGGATGAATTATTTACCCTGTTCCTAATCTGTTTAAACTTGTTTCGTGAACCACCCATGTGTTTTGAAGTGCCGATCCATGTGTTTTCAAATGCCGGTCCATGTGTTTTTGAATGCCGATTAGTTCCAATTTTAATTCCAATTTCGGATGCCGATCCATGTGTTTTGAAGTGCCGATCCATGTGTTTTGAATGCCGGTCCATGTGTTTTTGAATGCCGGTGCTTGTGTTTTGAGAGCCAACAAAAATAATTACCGGTGTTTTTGAGTGCCGAGTGTATGTGTTTTTGAGTGTCGGTGTTTGTGTTTTCAAATGCCATCCATGTGTTTTTGAATGCCGGTGTAAAAAGTGCTAGTGCATGTATATTAAGTGACTTTATAAACTAACACCGGCACTTGGTTACACTAACACTGGCACTTTGTTACACTAACACTGATACTTTGTTAAACTAACACTGGCACTTGTTTTACACTAACACTGACACTTTGATACACTAACACTGGCACTTTATTACACTAACACTGGCACTTTTTTACACTGGCACTGGCACTTTGTTACACATGCACTGGCACTAAGTTTCTGGACAAAGAGAGCTTTTAACTTCAGCAAATTAAACCCTTTATCCACACCATTGAAGGACATTCTGTTTATCCAACGAAAAAACGAAGAGCTATGGAATCAAATCACACAGATATCTCCAATTAATTATGTACCAATCAATAAAGTACCAATCAATTATGTAACGAAGCAGAATTGACAATGGACATTAATGGCGGAACTAGGGCATGAATTGTAGGTTACAAAATACTCAAACTGAGTGAACGCCGGAGAACGATCGGAGCTTGGGATGGCCAGAGAAGATGATCGGAGCTTGGGATGGCACGAATTTGTAATATTAACACTGGCATTTATCATGGTTGCCAGTAATTACAAAAATGCCACCGTTTGTTTTGAAAACACGTTTTTCCTTATCTTAAGAAAAAACTAGTTTTTTATAAGACCAACTCTAGATTTTAGATTTAATTGTTAAAAATAAAATAATATTTTATTATTTTGAACATTTGATAAATTATGGCTTTCAGCAGAAGTATATCAACAATTTTTTCACCAAAAAATAAATTATCATTTTAGAATTGTTAGCCGTGTGAGATGAAAGTCTCATGCACGGTTTTGAATGAGAGAAAGAAGTGAGGAATCCTCTTTTCGACTCTAACTCTCCCACTCCAGTCGTTGCTTTTCTTTCTGTTACTTCGAAAGTAGCTGCTTCAGCTTTAGCCACTCGAATTTTTGATCTTCCTTTTTATTTCTCATCACACGAATGGCATCTTCTTCTGGAAATCCTAGCTCTTCTTAGCATGATATTGGGTATATTGTTATATAATGATTAATGATTAATATGATTATTAATCGGTAGTGTTCAAAGTGACAGTGAGACCGCTAGGAATGGAACTATTTTAAAAAGTAATTTCTGCAAAACATTAGTCCCGGGAAGGGCCGGGCAACCGAAATCAAGTTACATGGCATGATTGAATAATTTAGGATTAGGGTGATCTATGTGAATATTAGGGAAAAGTACGGTGGCTCCAAAGATGATTTTGTTTAAAAAAAAAAATTGAAACGTTGTTAAGGGAGGAATGAAAAGAAAACCAAAACCAATTATATGTAAAACGATCTTCATGTGAAAAACCATGACAACATCATGAATTTCTGATATATATATATATATATATATATATATATATATATATATATGATTGTCTATCCCCCAAATAAAAACAGAAGAAAGAAAAGTATATGGCAACTTTTCAAAACTGTGGAACCATATAAGATGATATTGTATTAGAGAGTTGGATGTATACGTACTGAAGCACTTAGAGATGCAATTTTACCTGGATGAGTAACTCTGTTTTCAAACGCCTGCTAGATTCATGTTCACTATGTGCTTCGCCACGCTGACTAATGATAGCATCAATTTCATCGAGAAATATAGTTGAAGGTGCATGATGCCTAGCCAACTGAAATAAAACCTTTACTAACTTCTCCGAATCACCTGTTATATCATATACCATATCAAATCATCTTAGTGTAGAAAATATTAGGATGTCATTAGTAAAACCATCCACTACAAAGATTCCTTAAATAGTCATTGCGTAGCAATTGGCAATTTCTGAACGCAGTAAGAGTCAATAAAGCTCGGTAATATTATGCTAAAACCTGAAAGTTAAAACGAAGTACATTACATGATACACAAAAGGCAAGATCGCCACCCAACTTCAAAAAAAAAAAACTTGCAAGGCAGTCACTGAGTTCCAGATTTTGGCCTTCTTGTAACCCATTATCGAAAGGCAATTAGATTTTCAGCAATGCAAATACAAATATTCATCTTTTACCCACTGCACAATTATTTAGAGTTTTGTGGCCTAAATGAAAAAGTAAAATAGGAAATTTCAAAAATATAATGGAAAAGTCAGCTGATATAGAAAGAGGGGCAGCCTGGCCTTTTTTTATGAGAAAAGAAGATTGTATTAGATGAAGATCAATTTACAAAAAGGATAGACAAGGGGTCAATCAGTAAGAAAAAGGAAAAAAGAACAAGAAAAACAAGAAACTACATTATACTAAAGCAACAATCGAATCTCTCTTGAAGCCATTTAACAATAACCCTCGGAAGGCACCATTGGCACAAGCCCACATAGACGCTAAAGCCACCAGATTTTCCCACAAGAGGTGCTTTGGTAAATAATAATTTTTGCATATCCTCGCATTTCTCTCCATCTAAATACACCGGCAAACTGCCAAAACTTCACAATCCCATAAAATTCCCCCATCTCCTCCAAATGATCTCTGAAAGAAAGAAAATACAGATATGTTGCTCACCCATATTTCCAAACACCGAAAACAATCTCATAGAAATAAGGTTCTTTTGTAATGGGGAAAGAGATGATCGCTTGTCTGATCAGACTCTGCATTTTACACACCAATTTGGCAATAAACACCTCTTGTGCCAACACCACTTAGGCATGTGAAACTGTAACTTGTCATTAGTATTGAGTATACTAAGAAATTTTACATGAATAATTTCCTAAGCCCTCTAAAGTCCATATGCGTGAATCGTGTGAATTTGACAAGTGAATATGAGATAAGAAGAAAGAGGGACCACCAACATTCACAAGTTTTATATCATTGAGATTGTAAAAAAGGCAAAAATCATATTTTAGTCACTAAACTTTAACCTTTTTCAAAATATTCTCACTGAACTATTATTTTTCAAAATGTTCTATGAGCTTCCACATTTTTCAAAATGTGATCACTCTGTCCACAAATTCGCTAAAAATCTAACAAAATTGAACCACATGTTCTCACAAGACTAATTTTGATAAATACAATTTAGGGTAAATGGTGTTTGGGGAAATTAATTTGTAATATTTTCTATAAACTATGTGCTTACAACATTTTACATTAATTAATTTGTAGTCTTTATCATATATGTCAACAACGTTAACATATTGGTTGAAAAAACTTAATAAACATTAGTCATATGGCTAAATTTCTTTAGGTTTTTAGCAAATTTGTTAACAGATTGAGCGCATTTTGAAAATTGTGAAAGTTTAGTGAGAACGTTCTGAAAAATATTAGTGCGGTGAGAACATTTCAAAAAGAACTAAAGTTTAGTGACTAAAATATGGTTTTTGCCTAAAAGAAAACGAATTCGTCAATTATGAGTTGGGTGAAATTCCAGTAAAGACAATCACTTCCCTCCCCAAACACCTGAAAATCGACACTAGAAGCCCATTAGCACAATGAAATAATGAAAGCCGATACAGAAAGAGATCTCTTAAGGGAGCATTACCTATAAGTATCTTCCCAGAAGCGAATTTACTCTTAATCACTCTATGCCATATAGACCGAGGTTCTTAGAGGAAGTCTCGAAAGCCATTAACTAACTAGAGAGATGTTTTGACCGGAATGATCAGGTTGATCGTTAATTGTGTTTAAAGGCTATTTTCATAATTTAATAGTTTGCAAGCGACCTTGAATTTTTTGAAAAGCTACTACACTTGAATATATTTTACCTAAGGGATAGTTCTTCGCAATTTATTCAATGTTTTAATATTTGAATTAGGGGTCTTTAAAACTTGAACTGAAATATTAGCAAGGTGAACAAAGGCCAAGCCTTCTGTTAAACGAGCTTAAAACACACATCACTATAGATTCTTATGATAGTATCTTAAGTAGTTTAGAATTTAGAGTGTATGGGCTTTATATGTATATGGGCCATCTATATGGTATATATACATTGGCACTCCTCTTAATACAATTATTGAGATTCTCTTCTTTGGTATGATTGTTTACATGGTATCAGAGTTCCTAAAAATTAAAATTAAACCCTAGAACATTCACAATAAAAACAAATAAAAATAATAATAACAACAACAACAATAACAAAAAATCCTTAGTCCAAAAATAATTTTGGGTCAACTAACATGAATCCTTATATGTCATCGTGAAATAAAAGATGTAAGAAAACAAAAGTTAAAAGAAGAAATAGATGGAAACAAAATTTAGAAAATGAAAGGAAGAGAAGAAGAAAATAGTTATAATAAAAAGAATAAATATATATTATATAGGGGAAATGAATTAAAAGAAAGTAGAAAAATCAACCCCCATCACCCACGAATTTTCGCCCTCCAATTCGGCCTCTTTAACGTCATAATTTCATCCAATTCAATTAAACTCATATCGTTTTCAATCACCCTTATCCAAGTTTACTTGGGCTTCCCCTACCTCTAAGTCAAAAAAAAAAATCCACTCTCCACCGAGACCCCGTGTACTAATACACCCAGGCCCTTACCTTGGCCTTAGCCATTCGATTGATGAAAGCGCCATTGGGCGCTATCAAGCGGCTACTCCCATTTTTGGAACCGCTTCTATGATCACCGCCAAACCCCGCTACTAAGAAAGAGCCTTAGGTTTCCCATTTCTACCAAAAACATAGGTCTCCGCAAAGTCGTAACACCCTTATCCAAGTTTACTTGGGCTTCCCCTACCTCTAACTAAAAAAAAAAAAAAAATCCACTCTCCACCGAGACCCCGTGTACTAATACACCCAGGCCCTTACCTTGGCCTTAGCCATTCGATTGATGAAAGCGGCCATTGAAGCGGCTACTCCCATTTTTGGAACCGCTTCTATGATCACCGCCGAACCCCGCTACTAAGAAAGAGCCTTAGGTTTCCCATTTCTACCAAAAACATAGGTCTGCGCAAAGTCGTAACACCACTCAACTTGGATGTCGTGAGGCGGGCCTTGGAGAAGGAATCCATCTGCGTCTATTTTTTCTTTTAGCAAGCGGGCCGGCTATCCACCATATCACCTCTTTTGGTACTTTATCATATGACTTCTTCAAATAAATGAAAACTATATACAAATGTTTCTTTTTATCCCGATATTTCTTCATGATTTGTCTCGTAGGATAGATTACCTCCATAGTCGATCTTTCGAGCATATATCCAAATTGTTTATCCGAAACTTCACAAATTCGCCAGTGTTCAATCACTCGTTCTCGAAGTTTCATATTATAACTCCTTAGTTTGATCCCCCAATAGCTAGCACAATCTTGGACATTACCTTTGTTTTTATACAAAGGGATCAGCCTTCACTCCAATGTTATTGTTTTAATTATTCATATCTTGTTGCATAGAGTTGTTAACCATTCTATTCCTTTTTCCCAAAAACTCTCAAAACCTCAATGAGTATGCCATCGGCCCTACAGCTTTCTGCAATCCCATCTTTTTATTGTCATTTCCACTTCGCCCTTTTGAAGTCTCCACATATAATCTAGATTCACCATAATCGAAGGGATGTTTAAATCTCCAATATCCTGCTCCTGATCGCCATTGAACAAGGTATCAAAGTACGACCTCCATCTATAATTTATCTCATTCCCGATCAAAACTCTTTGATCTATATCCTTCACACCTTTAACCCTAATTTAACATTAGCATTTATATTCGAGACTTACCTTAGAAGAGTGGTTGGATGCACAATCCGGACCTAAAGTTGGGTCGGAAGGAGGTGGGGTCTCCACGGGTGCAATTCGATAGCTAACATGAGACATCTCCGACAAATGGGGGTGTGTATGTGGCGATTTGGTCTTGGATTTGCTCGATATGTAAGTTTGTGATTTTTTTTTTGGTTCATTTATGTTTGAATTGCTTTATAAGTTCAATTAGGTTGTTCTATCATTCTATGTGTTCGAGTTTAAATTGTGGATTCTGTTTTACTCTAGGTAGTGGATTTGTGTTTGTTTTCTGTTCGTTTTTCACTCCCAAGTGTTTGTTATTATCTTTGCTTTTGATCTATTCACTTTGAAGTCCAACAATATCAGTAGAATTCTGTAGAACCATAACAGTAGTATTTTGTGAATTGACATTGCAACTGGAGAAGGCAAAACCGTTGAGAGTGGTTTGGGACAAAGGGTAATGGTGATTTTCACTCAAACCAAGCTCATTGATGTTATTCTAGAGACGGTGGGTCAAAATTTTCTCAATGGCAGTTCCTTATAAAAGTAAATATGGTTTATGGAGAGACGGGCATCTTTTTAGGATTGACCTGCTGATTCGCAGGCAGCTAAGAAATGGAAGATGATGATAAAATGTTATTCTTTGGAATTGCGAATAGTATCAGCGGGATGGTTATCTTGTCTATGCACCACTGCAAAACTGTTAAAGAGTTGTGAAATCAATTGCATCCACGGTTCTCATGGATTATTATTATGGTTTTAAGAGTCGTTGAAGACTTCAATGCAGCTATGCCCATCTCGAGTGACGTAGAGGATATGAGAGCCTAATGTGAGAAACTATTGATGTTTAGTTGGCTATCCGGCTCGGAGGAGTATGATGGGCTTCAATCGCAGAGTGTAGTTGTTACTCCCTTGCCCTTATTATGTGTGTTATACTTGCCTGTGATTCCATTTAACTTGTTGTCATTTAGTCAAATTACAAGGGCCTTGTGTTGTAGTCTCTTTCTTCCCTTGATCTTGTGTGTTCACGATCTGAGAATGTGGGATATTAGTAAAGGAAGTGTGTCTGATGGTTGGTATTTGCTCAAGGAGGTTGTTTCTACCCATCCATCTGCAGTTCGGTCTTTTGCATGTTAAAGTACTTAGTCTCCATTTCAGTTACAATGTTGTTATGGTCACCCATCGTACCAGTTCTAAAGAATTGTGTCTACAGTTAATCTATTTTCATTTTACCTTGCGAGTCACGCAAGTTTTCTAAAGATTATTGTGTCCCTTATCCTCCTAGAATCAATACAAGGGTTGCGTCCCCATTTGAGTCTGGAATAAAATATTTTGTTGAGCAAAAGACTCACTAATTTTTGACTTGGGGATAAGATGGAATAAAGCAAAATGGCTCACTTCTTTGATGCTCGAACTCTATGTTTTACCCCACCGTACCCGTGTCGGACACTCCTATTATAGTGTTGTTGACAAGGATCTGGGGAGGTAAACCAAAGAGTCCGAGCATCATAGGCTCACTAAACTGTTTACGCTTCTTTGTTATGAAGCAGCATTCAGTCCATGCAATTTTCATAGTGGGTCATCCAGGAACGGCCTATTTGCTTTAATTCATGGGCAAGGTTGCATACATTCAACTCCTTCTTACCCCACCCTAGGTGGGAGCCGGCACTGGGATAATGTTGTTGTATTCATTGATGATTATTCCAGAAGCACCCGCTATATTTAATGAAATCATGGGATGAATTGTTTTAAATATTCCATTCTTTTTGTGCTGAGATTAAAACTCATTCTGATTTGACTTGTTTGTACTCTCCATAGTGACAATGAAATAGAGTACCATTCTGATCAATTTTCATTATACATGTCATAAAGGCGGTTGATTAGCAATGCAACTTGTTAACATGTGCCCGAACATCTTGAACAAAACAAGGAGAGCAAAACACTTTAGGTGAGACAGGAAACTAAGATTGACTAGCACAAATAGTAGAATATGGAGTATGACCTTGAAGAACCAAAGGCGGTTGATTAGCGATGCAACAGTATAAACAACATCAGCCTATTTTTATGACGATTTTTATGAGCATACACTAATCAACCGCCTTTATACTGTTGCATCGCTAATCAACCGCCTTTGGTTCTTCAAGGTCATACTCCATATTCTACTATTTGTGCTAGTCAATCTTAGTTTCCTGTCTCACCTAAAGTGTTTTGCTCTCCTTGTTTTGTTCAAGATGTTCGGGCACAGGTTAACAAGTTGGATCCCCTGCCAAGATATCAATGCTTTGACTAGGGTTCTATCTCGTATTATCTAATGTTACTTTCATTGAGTCTACATCGAACTTTGGTCAATCTTCATCCTCTTACCTCTGGTATGTTGACCGATGATGTCCTTGTGTATATAGCATCGACTTCTGTCTTTGAGGTTCGTACTACTACCAAGGTTCCATCTCATCCCCCTTCACTCTAGTGAATACTCGTCATCCCACTTCAAATTATGTTCCTCTCATTAAATCAGTAATCAGGCTTTCCCCCAGATTCAATTCCTGAGTCATCTCCCACGTCCTCATACTCTGACTTGGTGTTCATATAGCCCTCAGGAAAGCAAAATGTACTTGTCCTTATCCTATTGCAGCCTATGCTCTTATGATAATCTGCCTTCTTCTTCTCGATCCTTCATTGCCTAACTTGATTCAGTTGTCACTACTCAATCTGTTTCTGAAGCTATCTCCTACAGGTTGGAAGAGGAGATGATGGCTCTTGAGTTGAGACTCCCGACAGGTAATAAGGCTATTGGGTGTAAATGGGTATATATTGTCAGAATGAATAATGATGGTACAGTTGCTCTCGTCGGCTAGTTGTTAAGGAGAATGCTTAGCTGTATATTATAATTGTATTAATTATACAGAATTTATTCATGTAGTTAAGGTGACGAATGTCTGTTTTTTATTTCTTTTTAGGCATCTAATCACTAGCCTTTAAATCAGCTTGATGGAACGAATGTCCTTCTTCATGGTGCTTTAAAATAGGTGATATGGAGGAACCACTCAAGTTGAGTATAGATAAACATCTGAGAAAGTTTTTGTGTGGATTGAAAGTCTCCCTTTGCTAGGCATGGGAGGTTCAGCGATGTGACATAAGATTTAGGTAACAATAAAGTGTGATACCCTCGACTTCTCGCTTTATCCCCCCTCGTGCATCTATTCTTCTTTGCTCCTTTCTTTTGCTTAGCTGTATATGTTGATGATATTGTGATTACATGTAGTGACTCACAGGACATTGATGATCTCAAGTCTTATCTTTAGGGAAAGTTTGGTACCCTTACTTTCTTGGAATTGAAGTCTATCGTTCCAACTCCAACAACAAAGCCTTAGTTTTAAAATAATTTGTGATCGGCTATCATGAATCGCCATATGAAATTGTCAATGAAAGGAGGTGAGGGAAAAAAAGTGAAAGCTAAAAAGATATTTAGAAGGAGAAATAATTAAGAAGAAATTTGAAAAAGAAAGAAAAAATACAAATATATATATAAAATAGAGCAACAGTCGGTACAATGCAATTTTCGATGCAATTTTCATCATGGGTCATCTGAAAATAACCTCTCCGTACTTTAATTCTTTGTACTTTAATACAGGGACAAGGCTCCGATCCCTCTTTACCCCACCGTAGGTGTAATCCTTAACTGGGGTAATATTGTTGTTGTTGTAAAAAAAACAGAAAGAAAGGAAATATTAAACCTTATCATCCACATGAAATTTTGCCATCCACTATGCTTTCTCCAGAGCCATATTTTCCTTCCTCAATCCCAAGTAGACTCGTATCGCTTTCAATCCCCCTTATCCATGTTTTCATATGCCTTCTTCTTCTACCACTCACCATTTATCCTTTCTCCACTCAATAGACTGTAGGTGTTAGTGTCCTAGGCCTATAGAGATAGACTTAAATGTAATGTCATTATTCATTTATATAAGAGATTGTTATTTTGATTATTATATATGTTTGCATGTTTATTGTAATAATCGTGTCCCTAGTACTTAAGAAGCACTAGTATGAAGTTTAATGGATAATCATGTGATGATTATATGCATAGGGATGCACATTAAATTCATGGGTACTTGTTAGAGAACAAGGTACTGGACTTGACCCGTTATGAGATTTATGTCATGGTCAAATGTCATAATTAAATCTCATATAGTTATTATATCATTGATATTCTTTGACCTGAGATTATCGTCTTCCACTCGATGAATATTGTGTTTGATATAGTTTAACGTTATCTTTAACCGGATAACAATAAGAGCTATTATTGGCATGATAGGATTCTTGTTGGGAAGAATGATAAGTCAAGATGGAAAGTTGTCCCTCGTAAAGAGATATGTTTGCTAGGCCACTCGTAAGTAAGATTGATGATGTACATGGCCATGTCTGAATGAATTAATATGATTAATAACATTCGATTGATCAATTTACTTGGTAACGAGAAAGCATTGAACAATATGAGTTGACGTGGACCATGACTCATGTTCAATATAACATCGTGTGACAATGGGATTGTGATATGTTCTATGTAGGAAATTAAACTTGATATTACATCATTTGGGTAGGCATGATGGCTTGCTAGAGTCCGCTCATGTCTTATGAGGATCGATGTGATCGAACTCATTACCAACATAATATAGTCCTATGGGGTCACACACATCGAACGAATTGTCAAAAATGGAAAATATGGAGTTTTTGTACTGAGGGGACGACTCGTCCCTTGGCCAGAACCAACTATTCCCCTTAAGGGGGGCGATTAAATCTGGAGCATTGTGAAGGGGGACGACTCGTGCCCTATGGGACGAGTCGTCCCGTCGGCACTGGCATATACGTAATTGACTTAAAATTAGGGTTTTCCAAAGGGGAAAAGGTATTTATAGAGTATAAATACTACCTCCCTTTTACCCTAGTCAGTAAGTCACAAAAATTGAGTTTAGAGAAACACAATTGGGAGTTTTCAATTGAGAATTGAAAATCCAAAACACTCCAATTCCATATTTATTCATAGATTGAAAGGGATTTCAATCAAAGGATCTAGCAATCCACCTAGAATCGTTCTAGGGTTCGTTCAACGTGTGGATACACATAGAGGATCTTCGCAATTCAAGATCTTAAGTTCGTGATTCAAGCTTCGTTCATCAAGGATTCACAAGTTCATCAAATCCGGAATTGGAACAAGTTTATCGAAGACAAAGGGCATCAATGTTGGTTATTCTATTTCAATCTTATTTAATTAATCATCTAGAACGGATCCATGGCTCCAGGTTTTCGTGTTTATTTGCTTTCTTCCGCTGCGCATGGACCCACGAAACCCAACAGTGGTATCAGAGCCCCGTTCATGATGTTTATTTTAGATAATCATGATAATTATATAATGAGATTATGTGAATTACCATGATGAATATGATTTAGAATATGAATCTGTATGGGTTTTGCTTATGGAAGTAATATTATATTTTGATATCCCATGATTATAAATAATTGAATTGTATGATTAATATGATTAATCTAGATTATGGGATATCAATTTCATTAATATGATTATTGTTGATTGATAAATTTCTAGACCTTGAACAAATAGTTTCTTGGATTAGAGTGATTGAAAATGATATAAGTTTACTTGGAGTGGATGAAAGTATGGTGTTGAAGAGGCCGGAGTGGAGGGCAAAAATCCATGTGGGGGGTTGATTTTTTTTTTTATTTATTTTTTATTATTATTATTATTATTTATTTTTTCCAACATCCTTTTTACACGATGACATATGAGGATTCATGTTAGCCGACCCCAAATTATTTTGGGAATAAGGCTTTGTTGTTGTTGTTGTTGTTGTTGAACAAATAGTTTGTTGTAGAGATTATGTTCATATTAAATAAGATTTTGCATGAATCATTAAGCCCTAATTGATTAGAAATTTTGATGTAAAGATCAAATATGATTTGTGATGCATCATCCCATGTTCATAATTATGCTCATAAAGTTTTCATGATCAACCTTGCCATGTTAATTGATATACATGAAAAATTGAACCTTCATTGAAATTTGAGTTTGTTTATGCCACCCATGTTTAAACACTTGTGAATACACGGATAGTTTTATGTAGGCTACGCCATAGCGAGGTACATTAATTCTATCTTTGTATGATCAAGATGAGAAAACGGTGATTCCTATACGTTTAAAATGGTTGAACTTAATTAGGCTATCAAAACAGTTTTGGGCCTAAGGCATAAGATGAGATTGAAACATGTGACATAAATGTCTATAATCTCATAAAGGATCTAAGAGTCGTATGGAGATATGACTGATAAATGTTATCTACCTTTTTAGTTTAATTTTGAGCAGTCGTGCCGTAGCCGACTTGAAATTAAATTAAAGTTGGGTCTTAGCTTATTAAATTATATTATGCATTTTTGTATAAGAAGGTTATATAATTTAGTGGGAGCATTTGTGAAATACGTTATTTAATCTCTTAAATGAAATCGGTACTTATATGTGTTCATATGGTTTGCATATTTTGTTATAGAAATAGCATTACATAATAAATTGCGATTCGTCCTTATGAAGGACAAGTTCGAAAGGGACGGTGCAGATAATTCTGATTGGATCAGAAGCCTAAAGAATGGTTCTTAGGCAAATGTGTACGTTCTTGACGAATCCATTCCTGCTGAACCCACTGCAAATGTTGCAAAGGGCAGATGAGGAACAACATAAGAAACATAGAGATGATTCCTATGATGTTGCTTGCCTTATACTTGCCACCATGTTTAAAGACTCTTATGAAGAACCTTGAACACATGGAAGTTACTTTTGTTCTAGCACAACGCACAAAAGGAAATGTTCCAAGTGCAAGCTAGGCAAGAGAGGTTTGTTGTGTTAATGGTTAACACAAGAAAGGGGTTTAAAAGGAAACACAAAGAAGGTAAAGCAAAGGTTGCTAAACCTAGGACAAAAGTTGCCAAAGCCAAAGAGGCTAAACTCAAAGTGTCTCAAAAGGATGCATTTTGCTACCATTGCAATGAGATTGGTCATTGGAAGCAAAGTTGCAAGGCTTATTAGGAAGGCCTAAAAGGTGAAGAAGGGCAATATGATTGCTACTACTTCAAGTATTTATATGATAGATGTTTTCCTTTCGACTTCTTGTTCTTAGGTATATGATACCGGATATAGATCCCACATTTGTTTAAATGTGCAAGGAACAAAGAATAGAAAGCTACTCAAAGAAGGTGAATTAAACCTATGCGTGGGAATGAAGCAAGAGTTGCTGCATTAACCATAGGGACTTATGAAGTCACTTTTACCTAATGAACTAGTACTTGTTTTGAACAAGTGTTACTACGTTCCGGATTTGAGTAGGAGTATTATCTTCGTTTCTTATATGGATGATGAAGGATATAATTTTCTTATTGAGAATAAGAAGTTTTATATTCATTTAATGATATGCCTTATTGTATTGCATATGTCATTGAGTGGTCTTCATATCCTTGATGTTAAGAAACAAAATAATATTGAAGATAACTATAATATAAGAGAGAAATCTAAACCGAATAATATGAACAACACGTTCATATGGCATTGTCGGTTTGGTCAGATAAATAAGAAACATATATCTAAACTCCATTAACATGGACTTTTAGACTCATATGACTATGAATCATTTGAGGAATATGGATCTTGGTTATTGGGATTATTGACCAAACCACCCTACGCTAAGAGTAGTGGGAGGGCTAGTGACTTATTGGCCCCAATACATGAGATGTATGTGGACTATTAAGCAGCATTACTAGGGTAAGATTTCGGTATTTCATCACATTCACCGGTGACTTATCTAAATATGGTTATGTCTATCTGATGAAGTCCAATGGTAAATAGTTTGAGATGTTTCGAACATTTCAAGATGAAGTAAAAAACAACTTGGCAAAACTATTAAAGTACTTCGATTAGATCGAGGTGGTGAATATTTGAGCCAAGAGTTCGACAATCATCTAAAAACTGTGAAATCGTTTCAGAGTTGACTCCACCCGGAACACCACATTGTATGGTGTGTCTGAGAGGAGGAATTGAACCTTGTATGACATGGTTCATTCGATGATGAGTCAAAGTTGACTTTCCTAATTCCTTTTGAGGATATGCATTAGAAATGATGCGGTTACACTGAATCGAGTCCATACTAAATCGGTTCCTAAGGCTCCATATGAGATGTGGCATGGAAGAAAACTTAGTTTGTCTTTCATGAAGATTTGGGTTTGCAAAGCTTATATGAAGAGACTTGTCTCCGATAAGTTAGCACCTAAATCTGACAAGGTTAATTTCGGACATTAATTTTACAACCGCAAAGAGAACAAAATGTTTGTTGCTCTGTATGATTCGTTTCTTGAGAAATCGTTTCTCAATAAAGAATCTAGTGAGAGTAGAATTAATCTTGAAGAAGTTCAAGAACCTGAAAATGACATGGAACCAAGAGTAGAGACGGAACCAAGTTCACAAGGAGTTGTGGAACTGGTTCAAGATGCACAAGTCCATCGTAGATCGGATATGTTACGATCCGAACTCAAGAAATATTGATTTCTCGTATCGAAAAGTAATAAAGTGAAAATCATTGAGAATGACGATCCTACTTCCTGTCTTGAGGCGATGTCCACTCCTAATTCGGATAAATGGTTAGGAACCATGGAGTCCGAATTACAATCCATGTTTGATGATCAAGTTTAGAACTTGATTGAGCTACCTGAAGGTGTAAAAACTAAAGGGTGCAAGTAGGTCTTCAAGACCGACATGCATGGGAAGGTGTATACTTTCATGGCTAAGGATTGTAGCAAAGGAATTTAGGCCAATTCATAGTATTGACTATGTTGAAACCTTATTGCCAGTTACAATGCCGAAGTCTATTAGAATTTCAATTGCCATAATTGCATATTGTGACTGTGATATGACAAATGGATGTGAAAACGGCTTTCTTAAAATGAAAAGATTCTTAAGGTTGTGTATAGTACACAACCCGAAGTTTTGTCGATCCAAGAAATTCTAATAAAGCATGAATGTTGCAAAATCCATGAGATGGGTTGAAGCAAGCTTCGAGGAATTGGAATCTTCATTTTGATGAATCGGTCAAAGAGTTTGACTTCATCAAGTACGAAGATGAACCTTGTGTATGCATGAAATTCAGTGGGAGCGTAGTATTATTTCTATTGTTTTATTACAATGATATCTTACTCATATGAAAGACGAAGTTCCGACACTTAAGACTGTCAAGTCTTGGTCAAGGAAAGGTTTTTCAATGAAAGATATGGGTGAAGCCGCTTATATCCTTGGCATCAAGATCTATAAAGATAGATCTAGAAGGATAAATTGGTTTGAGTCAAAGTATTCACATTGACAAGGTTCTTAGAAGAGTCTAAGAAAGGTAACTTGTCAATGGGTCATGGTGTTACTCTTAGCAATACTCATTGTCTTATGACAAGTGGTGAGCGAAAGAGAATGAATGATATTCCATATGCTTCGGCAATTGGGTCTATCATGTATGCCATGTTATGTACTAGACCTGATGTCTCGTATGCTTTGAGCATGACAAGTCGATACCAATCTGATCCTGTGTTGAGAACCATTGGATGGAAGTTGAGACGATCCTTAAGTACTTAAGAAGAACTAAGGATACGTTCTTGGTATTTGAAAGGTTGGAAGTTAATCTTGTTGTAAGGGTTACATAGATGCTAGCTTCCAAACTGACAAAGTTAATTTAAAATCGCAATTAGGATTTGTGTTTATGCTTATTAGAGGTGCGGTTTTGTTGGAAGAGTTCCAAGCAGAAAATCGTAGTCAATTCTACAACTAAGGCCGAATTTTAGCGACATCTGATGCAGCTAAAAGAGGCAGTTTGGATCAAAAGTTCATTTAGTATTTTGAAAATGTTCCAAGTATCACCAATCGATGAAACTTTTGTTGTGACAATTGTGGTGCCATTTGTGCAAGTAATGGAACCAAAATCACAACAGCGATCCAAACACATTCTGAGACGTTTCCACCTCATTCGAGAAATCTGTGAAAGGGAAGACGTTAAGATATGCAAGGTACCAACGGATGACAACATTGGGGATCCACTCACCAAGCCTTTGCCACAAGCTAAACATGATGGTCATGTTAGGTCCATGGGTATAAGATACATGAATGATTGGGCCTAGTGCAAGTGGGAGACTGTAGGTGTTAGTGCCCTAGGCCTATAGAGATAGACTTAAATGTAATGTCATTATTCATTTATATAAGAGATTGTTATTTTGATTATTATATATGTTTGCATGTTTATTGTAATAATCGTGTCCCTAGTACTTAAGAAGCACTAGTATGAAGTTTAATGGATAATCATGTGATGATTATATGCATAGGGATGCACATTAAATTCTTGGGTACTTGTTAGAGAACAAGGTACTGGACTTGACCCGTTATGAGATTTATGTCATGGTCAAATGTCATAATTAAATCTCATATAGTTATATCATTGATATCCTTTGACCTGAGATTATCATCGTCTTCCACTCGATGAATATTGTGTTTGATATAGTTTAACGTTATCTTTAACCGGATAACAATAAGAGCTATTATTGGCATGATAGTATTCTTGTTGGGAAAAATGATAAGTCAAGATGGAAATTTGTCCCTCGTAAAGTGTTTGCTAGGCCACTCGTAAGTAAGATTGATGATGTACATGGCCATGTCCGAATGAATTAATGTGATTAATAACATTCGATTGATCAATTTACTTGGTAACGAGAAAGCATTGAACAATATGAGTTGACGTGGACCATGACTCATGTTCAATATAACATCGTGTGACAATGGGATTGTGATATGTTCTATGTAGGAAATTAAACTTGATATTATATTATTTGGGTAGGTATGATGGCTTGCTAGAGTCCGCTCATGTCTTATGAGGATCGATGTGATCGAACTCATTACCAACATAATATAGTCGTATGGGGTCACACACATTGAACGAATTGTCAAAAATGGAAAATATGGAGTTTTTGTACTGAGGGGACGACTCGTCCCTTGGCCAGAACCAACTATTCCCCTTAAAGGGGACGACTGTATCTGGAGCATTGTGAAGGGGGACGAGTCGTCCCGTCGGCACTGGCAGATACGTAATTGACATAAAATTAGGGTTTTCCAAAGGGAAAAAGGTATTTATAGAGTATAAATACTACCTCCCTTTTATCCTAGTCAGTAAGTCACAAAAATTGAATTTAGAGAAACACAATTGGGAGTTTTCAATTGAGAATTGAAAATCCAAAACACTCCAATTCCATATTTATTCATAGAATGAAAGGGGTTTCAATCAAAGGATCTAGCAATCCACCTAGAATCGTTCTAGGGTTCGTTCAACGTGTGGATACACATAGAGGATCTTTGCAAGATCTTAAGTTCGTGATTCAAGCTTCGTTCGTCAAGGATTCACAAGTTCATCAAATCCGGAATTGGAACAAGTTTATCGAAGACAAAGGGCATCAAGGTTGGTTATTCTATTTCATCTTATTTAATTAATCATCTAGAACGGATCCATGGCTCCGGATTTTCGTGTTTATTTGTTTTCTTCCGCTGCGCATGGACCCACGAAACCCAACATAGACCTCCTAATCAGTGTATCACATAACCTCTATCTCACAACCAAACCACCTTAACCTATTCTCCCTCATCTTATCTTCAATTAGGGCAACTCCTACTTTACGCTTAATCACCTCATTCCTCAATTGATCATTTCTTGTATGCCCACAAATCTATCCTAGCATATGAATCTCTGCTACATTCATTTTAGGAACGTGACACTGTTTAACGGCTAAAACTAAGCGACACATAATAGTGCATGCCTAATTGTCGTACGGTAAAAAAAATCCTTTAATGTATGGGGCATGCCGGGATTGCAAAGAAATCATTTGGCACTCTTCCCCTTCAACCAACCTGCTTCGATTTTGTGAAGCAAATCTCCATCCAATTCACAATCCATTTGGAAAATAGATACAAGATAGCGGGAAAAAAATCAGTTGTACAATCTTCCAATCTAAGGTGATTGCCCCTGCCTTCTTGTATCCCAACCCTGCTAAACTTACACTTTAAATATTCAGATTTGCTTCTACTTAGTTGAAAAACTTGAGATTCCAGAGCTGCCTCCACAATTCCAACATATTTGTCTCATCAATCAACACAACATCATCAACGAACAACATACACCATGGTAAATCGTCTTACATTTACCTCGTTAATTTGTCTATCATTATAGCAAAGAGAAAAGGACTAAGTGCAAAACTCTGATATACTCCAATTGTAATAGGAAATTCTTATGTCTTTCCAATAATAGTCCATACAATTGTACAAACTTCGTTATATGTGTTTGATGATTTCAATATATTTTTTCGAAACACCTTTCTCTGTTAAAGCTCACCGAAGTACCTCGCTTGGTATTTTATCATATGCCTTATCCAAATCAATGAAAACCATATGTAAGTCCTTTTTATCCCGATAAGTCTTCATTAATTTTCCATTATCTGTCTCATAAGATAGATTATACAGATTACATCAATATTCAATCTCCCGGACATAAATCCAAATTAATTCTCTGAGATCTTCACATTTCTCTCCTTAGGTTTTGTTCAATCACTTATTCCCAAAATTTCATAATATGACTCGTTAGCTTGATATTAGCTTGATCTATATAGTTGGTACAATCATAGACATCACATTTGTTCTTATTTAAAGGAATAAGCGTACTTTTTCTCCACTACAATGACATTGTATTACTTATTCATATCTTGTTCAATAGTGTTGCCAATCAAACAGTTCCTCTCTCCAAAACACTTTCAAACCTCAATTGGTATGCATTATGCCCTACTGCTTTCTTTGATCCCACTATTTCAATGCCATTTTAAGTTTACACTTTTGAATTATGCGCATAAATTCTTGATTTAACATACTTGGGAGACGTTTAAATCTTAAATATCTTGATCGTCATTGAATAAGGGTGTCACATTCGACGGGAAGACTGTCCAAGCTGCTGACCTCTTTTGTTGTCGTTGATCTATTATCCAAAATGGAGAATTGAATAAAGATGTGGCTCATATGATTAAAACAGGTTGGTTCAAGTGTATAAGAGTCACAGGGTTCTATGTGATCCCGGCATGCCCTATAGGTTAAAGGGAAAAGTCTACGCACGGCAATTAGGCTTGCACTGCTATCTGGCGCCGAGTGTTTAGGTCGTGAAGCAGTGTCACATTTATAAGATAAATGTGGCGGTGATGAGTATGCTATGATAAATGCGTGGACATACAAGAAATGATCGGTTGGAGAAGGTGATCCGGGAGAAAGTAGGAGTTCCACCCATTTGAAGATAAAATAAGAGAGAATCGACTAAGGTGGTCGGGTCATGTTAGACAAAGACCGAATGATGCACCGGTTAGAAGGCGTGAGAAGTGTAGAAGTAATAAAATGATGAGGGGTAGGGAAGACCTAATAAAATTTGGATAAGGGTGATTGAAAAAGGTATGACTTTACTTGGATCGGATGAAAATATGGCAATGAAAAAGCCGAGTGGAGGGAAAAATTCATGTGGGTGATGAAGGTTGATTCTCTTTTTTTATTCATTTAAAAAATAATAAATATATATATTATTTTTATATAATAATAATGATAATAAAAAGAATATATATATATATATATAAATATATATATATATATATATATATATATATATATATATATATATACATATATATATTCTTTTTATTATCATTATTATTATTATTATTTTCTTTTCCTTTTCCAAATTTTATCCCCACCTGATCCTTCTCTAACTTCTATTTTTTTCCTTTTTTTCACGATGAAATATAAGGATTCATGTTAGCCGATCTCAAATTATTTAGGGACTAGTAATTTGTTGTTATTGTATATATTATGACAAGAACTCTTCGGTTAATACCCTTCCCACATTTAACACTTTCATTATCTCCCGTCTATCTATCCCTTTTACGAGCAAGTCGGTAGATGTCCTTTTCTTTTATAACCAATCTAGCATAAAGCTTCTGATTTACCTTCGTCCGTATCTCTATGTCTGACTTTATCATTCAACCAAGATATATCCTCATTTAGTGGCATCCTAGGACTTCTTTCGCTACCTCCTTTATACTATGCTCCATATAAGTCCAAGTCGAATTCATGTCCATATTAATGATACCAAACGAAATACTAATAGTAACTATCTTAGCCAACAAAATATTATGCTGGTTTTTCTGTTGAAGCTCTTCTACTTCTGAAATCAAGCACCCCAACTCTATGTTAAGTTGTTGTACTCTCATTCGGATCACCTTGCAATATGTGTAACTTTTTCTACAAACATTCCTTACTAAGAAAAAGTCGAACTGACTGGCATTATAACCTCAACTCCTATATGTCACCAAGTGAGATTACATTTTTATGAACCAAGTGTTCAAGATACCCAAGCCATATCGTTTCAAGAAATGGATATTCTTCTTAGAGTAAATGTGTATTTGATTTTTTTGACTCCAAATCAACCCTTTTTCTTTTTTATCTTTTTTTATAAGTAACTCCAATGAACTTGAAAGAAAAGTTTATAGCCGATGAAGAGGAGATCTCTACATATCGAGAGTGACGCTGAAAATTGGTGGGGAAGCTGAATTATCTCGCTATAACACATTGAGATATTGTGTTTTCCTTGAGTGGGTGAGTCACTTTATGGGTAAACCAAATGTAACTCATTAGAAAGCATCAATCGAAACTGATAAATATTTGAAAAGGGATGCAGGTAGGGTTCTCGTATACATGCAAGTGGAGGCATTCTTCGATGCTCGTTGGGAAGGTCCCTAGAGGATAGAAAGTCTTCTATAGGGTATTGTGTATTCGTGGGTAGCAACCTGGTTTCGTAGAAGAGTAAAAAACAAAGTATGGTTGCTAAGTCTAAAGCGGATTCTAAATTTCGTATGATGGCACAAACAATGCACCAGACTAGGGATACAACAATTAATGGGAGAGATTGGCTTTGAGAGTGCTTTGCCATTGAAGTTGTGGTGTGATAACAAAGTTTACGTACACATCTCGACAACACATCTCGACAAACTCGAATTCCTATGGAAGAACTAGAAATCTAGAGGTTGACCGACACTTAATATGGAAGTAGATTCGGCAAAATATGAGCTCTACATCGCATGTGCAAATGGGAGAGCAACTAGCTGACTTACTTACCAAAGGACTTACCCAAGTGAGCCTTGATTTTTATTTGTAACAAGTTGGACATGATAGACATCTATGCTCCAGCTTGAAGGGGCGGGTTATGATAGTACGTTATGTAGTTTAGTATGAATGGGCCGTGTGTATGGTATACACATTAGTACTAATCTAATACAATTAATTAGATTCTCTTAGTTGGTATAATTTTTACATATATCTAGCACGAAGTTTGAGCTTCTTTCATCTACACTATGAAGCTTTCCATCTTAGAGCCTTAGCCATTACAGAGTGCAACAGTCAGATTGATCAACAAAAAAGAAAATGACACTGATTGTTCCTTAGAGAAATGGAATCCGAATATAGAGTTTCTTGATTATTTTTAACATATTTTGTTATCTATTTTCCTATTGAGAGACTCAAAAGTTGACTCATGCAATAAAGTAGTTATAATGCATGTGACTTCTTCTTTAAGACACAATATTTGACAGCCAGCTAACTCATGTTATAAAGTAGAAGATATTTGTTGCATGAGTTGTGATGACAAAGCCATTAAAATGTGTTTGTCCCCATCCCAAGAGTTCCGACAAGCACACAATGATAATGAAGCTGACTTCACACATAGCTAAGTTACAATGATAATGAAGTTGACTTCACACATAGCTAAGTTGAGGTTCAAAGTGATGAATAAATATCAAAATACTCCCTCCCGTCCCATAATAAATGTCGCATTTTACTTGTCAACAATTTTAAGGATTGTGCTTTACTTGTTTGTGCATTGCTTGTACAATGTTAAAATTGATCTACAACTTTTTTCTTTATTAGAAAAGAGACATTTACTTTGGGGCAGACCAAAAAAAAACCACGACATTTATTATGGGACGGATGGAGTAAGCAAAACAATGGAATGATCACATACCACGCCATTTACTGACAATGGATGATGCCGAGATATTGAAGAATGTAGTCTTGCACTCGGTCGCAACCGCTTTTGCAAGCATAGTCTGAAACATAAAAAGGTAATTACTTTAACTTTACTGCACAAACAGATTTGAAGAAAAAGAGAAGAAAGAGTATTGGAGTTTGAATCAGGCATAATCACAAATGTAATTCAAAATCACAAGCTGAAAGAACGCATGAACATCTGCCCAGACGTTTGTGACGATAAAAAATAAATGCAGCCATCCAAAGATACAGCAGCTGTTTCTTCATCAAGGCTCTGCTTGTTTCACAGAAAAGATTTTTTTCACTTATACTTTAAGAAAATAAAATTAAAAAAACCCTGATATTTTATTAAAAGTGGCTCTTATACTTTAAGTATAAAACAAATTAAATTGTATGCCAAAAGTATAAGAGTCAATTTTTTCACTTTTTTTCTCAGTTTTAAGAAAATAGATTAAAAAAACTATCATACTTTATTAAAACTAACTCTTACTTATAAGATCAAATAGAATCTTATATCAAAAGTATAAGAGTCATTTTTTCACTAATAAGAAAAATTTTAAAAAAAAATAATGAAAAAAAAGCAATTGTTTCATCACAAATATCATAAAAATCAAATTTACAGCAAAACAATTAATACATTCACAAATTATCGGACTCATATTAGGTCTAATAATTTAAATCTAAGACCTATTTTATTACCAATGCAAAATAAAATACTAAAATTTATTTCTCCATTTCACAAGTCACTAACATAATAATTTGAACCAAACATTGATTGCATCCTACACAATATTGAAACACTACTACAGAGACATGATTACAACTCTACAAGTACACGTCTCACCCCAAGAGAGGAATAAAAGAAAGGAGTATATCAATTTAATTTTTATTCAAAAAATAAAAATTCATGGAAATAGCAGAATCAACAACACTAGTGTAACTCACTATAGGATTTTTATTCATCGGGGACGGCCAAGAAATGTGAGGACACAGTCAACCAACCAAAACAAAATTACCAGCAAATCAAACTTGTCCAAAAGCCATAAAAAATACTTCCTCTATAAACAGAAGTAAATCTAGACAAAAAAAAAATGAACCAACAAGAGTTGGATCTGAAGTCGGCAGAGTAACGCCTTTGTCGAATAAGAGAGAGCGCCGGAAGTCTAGATCTGAAGTTGCCGAAGCTTCGATCTGTGCCTCTACGGCGATGGTGGTTATGGATGCTCGGAGGGCAGATATGAGTCGCACATATCTAGATCTGGAGTTGGACTTGCCAAATCTCACAGACAAACGAGGAAAGGAGGAGGTAGTGACGTTGGGGCGCCGGAGGTGTGTCGGAGGTTACCGGAGAGGATGGCCGGGGTGAGGGGACCACAGGGTTAGGGTTTGGAGAGAGATTTTGTGTGTGTGTGTGTGTGTGTTTAGAGAGAGAAGAAAGATGATAAATGATGTTGAGGAGAGGAGAGAGAGCCTAGGTGTTTATTTGTAATATTGATTTAGATGAACCCTTTATATGGGATATAGAATATCCGGTGGTCTCATATGCCTAATTGGTTTGGTATAAGGAACCTTTTGGAATTAATCCTAGTTTACATCCCAAAATAAAATAAGTTGCGAAGGGATAAACAGAAACAAAATATAATAGCGGCCTCTGTCCACAAGAGATCATATATTTGAAAAAGGATACTCTGGAAAAAATTGAGGTGAAAATTCATATATGAAGTTCATGGTTTAGTAGCATCAACATAAAGCCCACATTTATATTTCTAAACAGCAAAATAAAGGTACCACAGAAATGTGATAACTAGCCTTCAAAATGACAACCACAAATTAAGAAACAAGTATTTCAATGGTTGAATTAAAAACAGAAACAAACCTTTCCTGTTCCCGGAGGACCAAAAAGGAGAATGCCTTTCCATGGAGAGAGAAGACCCTTGAAGTACCTAGAACAAGAAAAGAAAAAAAAAAAGTTAGCCTGACGTGGTGAAATCAGTAAATTAAGTTGAACTCCAAGTGCACATACTTGCTCATAAGCAAGAATATGCATGATGCATGACGTATGCCAAAGAGCTATAGCTCAATCGGCATCTGATGTCCCTTTTCATACGAGAGGTTAGGGGTTCAAACCCCATCATAAGTAATTTCTAGCACTTTCAAGTGCCACTCTTGTAATATAGATTAAGCCATTCATTAATAAAAAAAAAAACTGCATGATGAATCCAACGTGGTTAGCTACAGTTAACAAATATACCAAGTAATCCAGGAAACACTAGATACTGTTAGCCCGAGTCCTCATTAGAAGAACAAAGTCCGACATGATTTATTACTTTTACAGTAAAATAAAGTCAACAACTACAAAACTAAGAGGAGGATTGACGTCGCTAGCAACCTAACAACCCACCCACCAACCTCCCCCTCCCAAGCCTACCAAGAAAATAACAAACTTACAAGCACACAAACTCAAAATGCAGACAACCAACCACTTGAAATCAGTGGCATGAATTGTTTCTACCATTCAGTTTCGTCCAAAGCAGTAAGAGTAGAGTCACCCAGGATCATTTATGAGAGTTCTTGTTTCCAAAACATGGATTTATAAACTCAAAATGCCGATACTAACCCAAGTTTAGCATACAAGTGTGCATGTCAAATGAGTGTTAAGTGTACGCATGTGGTTGATGGCCAAAACATGAGGAAGAGTCTGCTCCAAAACCAAAGAATTTGTGATTTTAACTCGAGAGCAATTAGTGTGAGTTTAGTGTCCACAAAATTACTTAAATTACGGTTAAGTTAACTAGAACTTATATCAATGCATAGTAAAGATAATTAGCAGCACTAAATCTTTTAATCTTTTGCATATTGCAGAGTAACCTCTGCAGAACCAATTGAGTTTGCTTTATGTTCGTTCCTTCGTCTTTGTTCTGCGTCGGGGGAGGGGATTCGCCAGAAAGTTGGAAACAGAAACAAGAAAAATCGAAGTCTGCTACTTTATAGAAATGATTTTCACTGGACAATGAAGCAACTCATAGAGAAATCAAAATTTGACGATAAAATGAACAAAAGAGCAATAAATAGGATTTTCTATAGTTTCCAAACTTAGTTAATAACTCATAATGACATTCCCATCCTTCAGGGCTCACTTCCGCCAAGTATTTAGAGAGCTCCATCCAAAATTTGAACGCATTGGAAAAGAAGGGGGAAAAATGAATTCATTGCAAATAAACGAAAAATGGAATAACTGTTGTTTTCCTGAAGCAAAAGGATATGACTGATGCTATGGACCTTGTAACTTTATACTGCAGACTGCATAACATATACAGAGTTATGGTGGAATATATTAATTGCCAGGGAGCGGGTTGTCACACTTTGACTAGTTGGCATGCTAAGAAGGCTAACATTTCTAGAATATTCCGCATCATTCCAACCATTTCAAGAAAGCCTTAAAATCATGCAAGAGTATGAGGGATTATTCTAGAACCCTCCACCTTATACTACACTTGTAAATATCCTAGATAGTTTTTAGAGAATGTTCTAGAGACTAGATCTAGGCCATTCATGTAAATAAATTCTAGCCATCCATTGAGAAGGTGGATGCCTATATAAAGGGGAGGTTTCATTTGGCCAAACCATCGAAGAAGTTGTAAACATTCTTGAGCAATACAAGTTATTGATATTCTCTCTTGCCTTCTTTACTTAACTCTCTAGCCAATCTTTTAGCACACGACAAGGGGTCGACTAGGCTGACTTAGCTACTGCGAGGGGCAGAAAAAGAGTTAAGGCCGCACGGTTCGTTGTTAAGAGAACAAGTCTGTGACAGTTGGTATCAGAGCCACATTAAGTTGTTCTTGGTTGTGATCCAAAAGAAATGGCTGAAAACAACGAGGTTGCATTGGAGAGGGCCGTGGGGGAGCTTGATGAAAAGGTGGCAATTCTCGAGCACACAATGGGGACACTCGAGGAACACGTCCTTAAGCAACTTGACAAGAACAAGGAGGATCGTCAAGCTTATGTCAATGCGGATGTTAAGTTGGAGGAACGTTTCAATAAGTTCGAGATCCAAGTGAATGAAGCAATCCAAGCTCTTCGTGTTAGCGTCGAGGGGATGCAGGAAGACTTGGCTTTGTGCAAACGCGCTGCCGCTGCCGGAGAATTTAATCATGTTGCCTATGTTCCAAGGATGGAGTGTCCCAAACCCGATAGCTTCAATGGAAAGAGGGATGCTAAGGAGGTTGAGAACTTCCTTTGGAACAGGGAGCAATATTTCGAGAGTCTTAACGTGGTGGATGAGGAAACTAAGGCGAAGTCCGCTTCTCGCTATCTCACGGATACTGCTATGCTCTGGTGGCATAGAAAACATGCGGATATTGAAAGGGGAGCTTGCCAAATTGATACATGGGAGGATTTCAAGAAGGAACTCAAGCGGCACTTCTACCTCGAGAATGTGGGATATGAAGCAAGGAAGAAACTTAGGGAGTTGAAGCAAAGGGGTGGCATCCAAGACTATGTGAAGGAGTTTACCACTTTAATGCTTCAAATCCCCAACCTTTCCGATGAAGACTTGCGGTTCTATTTTGTGGATGGATTACAAAATTGGGCTAAGCAAGAACTACATCGAAGGGAGATAAGGTCAGTGGACGAGGCCATCGCAACAGCCGAGTCACTCACGGAGTTCCAACGAACCAACCCGGTGGACCATTCGAAGGGAAAAGACAAGTACCATACTAAAAGTGGGGGAGATAAGCGTGACAACAAGGAGCGGGACCGAAGGACGCCACCACCCAAGAGAGATGACAAGGGGTCATCTCGAAAGGAGTATGAAGAGAAGAAGAAGGCATTTGTGCCTAAAGGAGGATGCTATGTGTGCAAGGGGCCGCATGCAATGAAGGATTGTCCAAAGTTAGGATCCTTGTCCGCTATGGTAGAGCAACAAGAGATGGATTCTAACGAGGAAGAGTCAACCCACATGGGTTCGCTACAAGTTCAATGCACTCAAGGTCAAGCCAACATCTACAAAGACTAGCAAGGGGCTAATGTATGTCGAAGCGATTGTCAATGGGAAGCCAACCAAAGCATTAGTTGACACGAGTGCAACACACAACTTTGTCACTAAAGACGAGACCGAGAAGTTAGGTTTACAAATGTCAAAGGGTGACGGATGACTCAAGACTGTGAATGCTAAAGCCCAACCACTTAATGGAGTAGCAAAAGGTGTGGAGTTAAAGTTGGGGATTTGGAAGGGCCAAGTAGACTTCTCAGTTGCACTGATGGATGACTTCAAAGTGGTGCTAGGTATGGACTTCTTGAGACAAGTGACTGCTATTCCTATACCTTCATTTAGCACAATGTGCATTTTGGAGAAAGGGTCTCAGTGCATGATACCCACTATGAAAGGAGGAGATAATGACAAAGAAAAGCTATTGTCAACCATGCAACTCACTAAGGGAGTGAAGAAGGGTGAGCCACTTGGCGGTTCTCAAGGCGGAGGAAGTCCAACCCAAGAATGTCGATGTGCCACCAATCATCCAAGCAATTCTAGAAAAGAGCAAGGATGTAATGTCCGCGACGCTGCCAAACAAGCTTCACCTAGGAGGGAGGTGGACCATAAGATTGAGTTGGAACCAGGGGCTAAGCCGCCCGCTATGGCACCCTACCGAATGTCACCGCCCGAGCTCGAGGAGCTAAGGAAACAATTAAAGGAGTTGATGGACACGGAGAAGATTCGACCGTCTAAAGCTCCTTATGGCGCCCCGGTGTTGTTCCAAAAGAAGCAAGATGGGTCGTTGCGGATGTGTGCGGATTACCGAGCCCTTAATAAGGTAACGATCAAGAATCATTATCCTATTCCACTGATTGCTGATATCTTTGATAGACTTGGAGGAGCTAAGGTCTATACGAAGATGGACTTGCAAAAGGGATACTATCAAATCCGAATAGCGGAGGGAGATGAGCCAAAGACAGCATATGTAACACGGTATGGGTCATTTGAGTGGCTAGTCATGCCGTTTGGGCTAACCAACGCCCCAGCTACCTTTTGCACATTGATGAACGAGATCTTCCACCCGTACTTGGATCGGTTCGTGGTGGTATACTTAGACGACATTGTGGTCTATAGCAACTCAATGGAAGAGCATGTCGAGCATTTGCGGACCGTCTTCGAAGTACTAAAAAAGAATGAGCTTTATGTTAAGAAGGAGAAATGTGCCTTTGCACAAGCGAAGGTGCCTTTTCTTGGACATGTCATTGGGCACGGGAAGCTTAAGATGGATGACACCAAGATTAAGACAATAGTAGATTGGGAGGCGCCAACGAAAGTGACCGAGCTACGGTCTTTCCTTGGCTTAGTCAACTACTATCGACGGTTCATAAAAGGGTATTCGGCTAGAGCGGCACCGTTGACGGACTTGCTTAAGAAGGGAAAAGCGTGGGAATGGTTCGAGAAGTGTCAAAAAGCCTTTGATGACTTGAAGACCGCGGTGAGCCAAGAACCGGTCTTAGCCTTGCCCAACTTCAGCAAGCCATTTGAAGTGCATACCGACGCATCCGACTTTGCTATCGGGGGAGTATTGATGAAAGAGGGGCATCCTGTGGCGTTCGAGAGTAGGAAGCTCAATGACACGGAACGACGCTACACAGTTCAAGAAAAGGAGATGACAACCGTTGTCCATTGTCTTAGGGAGTGGCAACACTAATTGATGGGGGCTCACTTTATAGTCAAGACCGACAATGTGGCGACAAGTTATTTCCAAACTCAAGAGAAGTTATCTCCCAAACAAGCAAGGTGGCAAGATTTCCTAGTAGAGTTCGACTACACGTTGGAGTACAAGCCAGGAAGGGCCAATGTTGTGGCCGATGCCTTGAGTAGGAAAGTAGAATTTGCAGCCATGAGCCAAGTTAAAGGGGACATCATGAAGCGGATCAAGGAGGGCCTTGAGCATGACCCAATGGCTAAGGAGTTGAAGAAATTGGCCGAGAATGGCAAGACCCAACGGTTTTGGGAGGAAGGTGGCTTGCTCTACACCAAAGGGCGTCGGTTATACGTCCCTAAGTGGGGCAACCTGAGGCGCGAGTTGATCAAAAAGTGCCACGACACTAAGTGGGCAGCACACCCAGGCCAAAGGAGGACATTAGCGTTGTTGGAGACCGCTTACTTTTAGCCCCAAATGCGGGATAGTGTGGAGTTATATGTGAAGACTTGTCTTGTGTGCCAACAAGACAAGATAGAGAACAAACAACCTGCATGACTACTAGAGCCATTACTGGTTGCGGAAAGACCTTGGCACTCCATCACTTTAGACTTCGTTAGTGCCTTGCCCAAGTCGGATGGATTTGGGTCCATCATGGTGGCGGTGGACATATTCTCAAAATATGGGACGTTCATTCCTTGCACAAAGGATTGCACAGTCGAAGAGGCGGCAAGGGCGTTCTTTAAGAATGTAGTGAAGTATTGGGGGTTACCGGCAAGCATAGTAAGTGATCGAGACCCCCGCTTTACGGGAAGGCTATGGACATAGTTGTTCAAACTCCTTGGGACGGAACTCAACTTCTCTACTAGCTTTCACCCCCAAACGGATGGCCAAACGGAGAGGGTGAATGCTCTATTAGATGGATACATAAGGCACTTTGTAAGTGCTAATCAACGAGATTGGGCCAAGTTGATGGAAGTTGCTCAATTCTCTCACAACATACAAAGAAGTGAATCTATGGGAAGGAGTCTGTTCGAGTTAGCCACGGGACAACAACCTTTGACTCCACACACGTTGGTAGCGCCTATGTCCGATGAACGTAGTTCGGGAGCGGTCAAAATGGCTAAAACATGAGAGGAGCATGCAGATTTGGCCCGGACATGCTTAGAGAAGAGGCGACCTCGTGAGTTCACAGTTGGAGACCAAGTCTTTGTGAAGCTACTACCGCAACAGTTCAAAGCTCTAAGGTACTTGCACAAGGGCTTGATACGGAGATATGAGGGTCTGTTCCCTATAGTTGCAAAGGTAGGCAAGGTGTCCTACAAGGTCGACCTGCCAAGCACATTGAAGATACACCCGGTCTTTCATGTGAGTATGCTAAAGCCATATCATGGGGACATGGAGGATCCGAGTCG
Source organism: Adenophora triphylla var. japonica (assembly GCA_022495995.1). Taxonomy (NCBI): domain Eukaryota; kingdom Viridiplantae; phylum Streptophyta; class Magnoliopsida; order Asterales; family Campanulaceae; genus Adenophora; species Adenophora triphylla. The sequence goes on from JAFEMH010005913.1 coordinate 85,491, forward strand.
AGGAGATTCTCATCGAGCACCGCCTGTGGTAACAAAGTCTTGCGATAAGGAGGTGGAAGTGGTGCTTGCATCTAAGATAGTGCGAAAAAGAGGAGTTTCCCCTTCAACGCACTACCTAATCAAATGGAAGGGCCTACCCGAGTCCGAGGCTTCATGGGAACCAAGTGAAGACTTGTGGCAGTTCCAAGACCAAATCAAGGCATACGAGGCGACGAGGACGACGCCGAATTTGGTGGGGGAGGATGTCACACTTTGACTAGTTGGCATGCTAAGAAGGCTAACATTTCTAGAATATTCCGCATCATTCCAACCATTTCAAGAAAGCCTTAAAATCATGCAAGAGTATGAGGGATTATTCTAGAACCCTCCACCTTATACTACACTTGTAAATATCCTAGATAGTTCTTAGATAATGTTCTAGACACTAGATCTAGGCCATTCATGTAAATAAATTCTAGCCATCCATTGAGAAGGTGGATGCCTATATAAAGGGGAGGTCTCATTTGGCCAAACCATCGAAGAAGTTGTAAACATTCTTGAGCAATACAAGTTATTGATATTCTCTCATATTCTCTCTTGCCTTCTTTACTTAACTCTCTAGCCAATCTTTTAGCACACGACAAGGGGTCGACTAGGCTGACTTAGCTACTGCGAGGGGCAGAAAAAGAGCTAAGGCCGCACGGTTCGTTGTTAAGAGAACAAGTCCGTGACAGAGTTCACACAATAATAGCTGATAAACTAGCTGAAAAGAAATAAAGACCTAAGCTTTATAGATAAGAATAAAATTGGTTGAGAGAATAATTTACAGCACCGCAAATAAGCAATCTGCTGAAACATAAAACTGAAAGAAGGGAAAATAAGTAGCTACAAACAAACAAACAGAAGTAAAAAAAAAAAAAGAATGCGACGACCAATGAAAACCCGCTCGCTAAAGATCTGCATTGGCAACCTCAAAACAAGCCTACAGCTGAAACCCCAAAAGCTGAAAAAAAAAATTGATTCTCTCACGTAAAAGAGGAAGGCAATTGCCTCATTGCAAAAACTGCAAGAATTCCTCTCATACCAGAAGCCCCAAATTATAGCAAACACCACACACTGCCCCAGAATCTCCATGTATGTGCCCCCCCCCCCCAATCCATGCGTCTTACATGAACAAAGCCTCGACCACCATACAGCAAGAATATAAAAAACTAACACTACATACAAGCAACGAGGCAGCGCGGTGCAGAAAGAGTTGCTCATGACTCCTTCTATGACCCAACGCATGGCAGTAATTTGACGATCAAGAGTGGACCTTCATTTCTGAAGCCAATCCTGGTCTTTAATTAGTTGAGGACGAGAGACCAAGGAAATTCATTTAGCTTTATGTGACCATGGCTTTCCTACTAAAGTAGTTATCAGGAGAACACAAGAAATACGAGATCTTGTCAAATTTTTCATGAAAGATTTAAACACAATCTAGCACAGGTAAGTGAATCAGCCGCGCTTGAATATACTTGATTCTTCAAAAGAATGGTTTGATGAAGGATGGATAAATGGGGGTTGATCAAGCAACGGTGCGGTTCTTGAGCTTCTTAATCATTTTGATTCCTGACAAAGTGGAAATTAAAGGAACATAGGTTGCTTTACATGCACTTGCAGAGGTTAGTGAAGGGCCAATATCAGTATCCGTCCCACCTGTTCCTCAGGTGGGACGGATATTCAAGCGCGGCTGATTCACTTACCTGTGCTAGATTGTGTTTAAATCTTTCATGAAAAATTTGACAAGATCTCGTATTTCTTGTGTTCTCCTGATAACTACTTTAGTTGGAAAGCCATGGTCACATAAAGCTAAATGAATTTCCTTGTGTTCTTAATCATTTTGATTCCTGACAAAGTGGAAATTAAAGGAACATAGGTTGCTTTACATGCACTTGCAGAGGTTAGTGAAGGGCCAATATCAGTATCCGTCCCACCTGTTCCTCAGGAAACCAAACTTGCTCCTAGTAACTTTGTGCCATGGGAAATGAGCTTCCAAGGGAAAACGTCAAAGCCACTCAATGATAAGATAAGTATTCCTGAGAACCAGGTTCCCATTGCCCAGAACCCTCCTTCTTTTGACCTACAGGCAACGTTGCATGCCCTCTAAAGCCCAAATCTTCTGCCTTCTCAACCCATCAACCTACCCCAAAGTGTGCCTCATGAACCCTTCCAGCTCCTTTGTAACTTAGATGGGAAGCTTAATTAGAGAGAGATAATTGGGATACTATAAAGATACGACTCAATCAGAGCACATCTATCCCTATCGCACAAATAAGCACCCTCCAGACAGTAACCAGTTGGACACTTTCTTCAAACAGGATTCCAGACGATGATCAACTGAGGATTCCCTTCAATGGAATACCATTTCACTGTACACCATACAAGCAAAGCATACTCGCTCAAAACCTGGGTCTCAATATAAATCCCAGTCAACCCTAACTAAGACAAAGAAATCTTCGGATTAAATCAAAAATCTTAACCTTCAAGCAGCTAACCCCCTTAGAACTGCTGGGACCGCGATCACCACCACCTCTCCATATTAGTATGATATATTCCATTTGGGGCCCAGCCCGCACGGGTTTGTTTTTGGGTAACCCCCCAAAAGACCTCATTCTAATGAAGTGGCGTGTGCTATTATATACCTGACAATCATTTCTTCATTTGCCGATGTGTGACTTTGGGTTGCATCCCAACAATCCTCCCCTCAAACCAAGGACCACACCGCTATGGCCCGCAGAGTTTCCTCTGACCCATATCCAGAGAAAGCTTGTACCAACAGCCGCTATGGTCCGCGGGTCGCTTCACCCGGTAACTACCGTCAGGATGCCTTTCGATTGCAAAACTCCATTCGCAATGTCATATAAGGGAAACCCCACACATAATCGCGCACACACGGTCCACCACCTGATCGGACCCATCTGAACCATGGCTCTGATACCATTTGTTGGTACCGCGATCACCACCACCACTCTCCACATTAGTATGATATTATCCGCTTTGAGCCCATCCCACACGGATTTGTTTTTGGGTAACCCCCCAAAAGGTCTCAATATAATGAAGTGGGTGTGTGCTCTTATATAAATCACAATTATTTCAATTTTCGATGTGGGACTCAACAAGAACAAGATCATATCTCAGTAAGGGGAAGGCTAATGAATAGTTTCACATGCACATAAAGATTTGGGGGAAGTATTTGATAAAAATAAACAGGAGTGAAGAGAAGAAGAACCAATTGAAACTAAAAGCAAGCAATGTAAGATGGTTAGCAAATTAAGATCTTTAGCATATGTACAGCCATATGCAGGTCCCAATTCCTGAAGCTTACGGAAAGACGGACTTCCTCTCGCAATAAAAGCTGAGTGAAAAGAAGAAAACCATCAATAAATAAAGTAAAGACACTATATTAAAAGAGAGTGTAGAGGGGCTCCTACATTTCAGTTCTTTCTTTTCCGTTTGTATGTGTAGGACATGTTTCGCAAATACTGTGCACGTGCGGTAGCACGTGAAGACCACTCCCTCATTTATCTATCATGTGAAAACGGCCTTATACTTTTAATTATATGAATGTTAGTGAAACATAATATCGTCTTCCGCTTGCATAGCGGAAGCCAGTTCCGTTGATTGAACAAGGTCGATGGGAACTCTTCTACCGCTTATTTTGGGAATCATCAAGGAGTTGTGGATTGGAGGATAGAGTAGCAGAATTTGCCACGTGGCCCAATTGAGGGACTCCACGTGGCCTAGTTAGGACGAAAAGGGGAATTGCGGGACTGGTCCCCACGAGGGACACGCGGCATTGTTATACCGCTCTGTACGAACCCAGCGAATAAGGGCTCGACACCTCGCGGTACGGAGAGCACGTGAGCTGTCATGTGCGTGGTACGGAGCTGTCAAGCTCTGACCACTATAAATACCTGGCTCAGATATCGATGTCGCCAATGACGTACATGCCCTACCGCTCCCGCAATACTTGTTCTCTCCTTCCTGACTTGTCCCTACTTTCGCTCCTCCTTCTCATTCCTCTTTGGTGGTTCGTGTGTAACGCCTACTGAAAGCTCTACCGTTCAGATCCTCTTTAGAACCTACTTCCTACATTTGGTGACCACAGTGGGAGGTATTCACATGGCACCATCAAAGAAAGCCGCAGCCAGGAATGCGGAAGCAGGCGGCGATTCCAGAGTAACCCAACCCCCACCTGACCCGCAAGCAAACCCAACTAGTGGTGACGCACCCATTGTCGAAACAGAATTAGACGAAAGCACCCCCCTAATTCAACCTAATCTTCCCATTACCCAAGCCGACTTTCAGTTACTCTATGATAATCAAAAGGCGCTTCTAGAGCGGATCGAGACCCTAGAAAGAGAAAAAGCCCAAGCTACGAAAGAAGCCGCAGACGCAAGAGAGGCAGCAAAAGGAAAAGCGTAGCTCGGCCCTGAGCCTATTTGCATTGATGATGACGATGCTGTTAGAAGCCAAAGCAAAGACCCTCTGGAGAAGCGTACTATTCCCCCGCAAATAAACACCCCATCATCCGGTTTGCTAACACTCGAACAAGCAAGAACACTCTTCTCATCCCGCAGCAATACAGCAGTGTCATCCGACCATTCCGCTGGAAAACCATATCCAGCATGCATTACTTGCCAACCTTACCCTGAGAAATACAAACACCGTGAGTTTACCAAATATACGGGGGAAGAGTCTAACCCTTATAAGCACGTTCAGCAATATTTAGAGACCTTGGGGCCGCACGCTAGCAACAGCAGTTTGTGTTTGCGGGAGTTTCCCACCTCCCTCACCGGAAAGGCTTATACCTGGTTTTACCGCCTGCATAAAGATGACATTTACGATTTCAATGAGTTGACTCGACATTTCTACGCTAAGTTCTTTTATGCCCAAGAAGAGCTCACTATGTTTAAATTGGCCCGTGAGATTCAGAAACCAGGAGAGAAGCCCGTGGATTTCGTTAAGAGATTTTCCGCAAGGTCTCTTGACCTAATTCGACCGGCGCCCGAAGATGAACTTGTCCAGCATTGCGTCCAAACAATGGATGAGAACTACCGCCAATTCTTAGCCATTCACAAGTTTAAGACGTTTCAGGAGTTAGCGGATGCCGCTAGCAATTTGGTGCTCAAAACCGTAGTAGAGCCACGTACCTCTTGGTCTACCGCGGGGCAGTATAGGGGGGATAACTCGAAATATCAAAGGTTTAACAAGAGGGCGGCGGAAGTAGCAGTAGCAGAATCCCCCAGGCAAAAGACTCCCTCAGTAGATGACAGAATGACTAAACAGCGGTTCCAAGAAGCCCCTGATTTCCCCTTTCCGATGCCGCAAGTATTGGATACGTTGCGGAACATGGTACACAGTGGGGATGTGAAGTTGCCTCCGGTAAATCATGAGCCTACCGCAGCAATGTTGAAGCATAAGGATTATTGCCACTATCACAGAAGGGTTACCCATCCTTCCAGAGATTGTAATCAGTTGAAAAAAGTGATTAACCGATTTGTGGAGAAAGAAGCCTTGACTGTAGAGGGAGGAAATAATAATGTACGGACTAACCCTTTACCTTCTCATGACGGCGGAAAGCAAAAGTCCATTAACATGGCATCTGTGTTCGAATTGCCAACCGCTGCTCAGGAACCCGCATTATTGCCTGGTAGCTCTAACCCGCCCGCAGATGACGCAGCCATAGCGGAATCACTACAGTTTACTCCAAAGTTTCGCATTTTCTTTGACCAGCTTGGATTTGACGCGGCAGCTCGCCTGGAAGCAACGAAAGCTCTGATTAAGGTAGCTAAAGACAACGATCAGCCATGTTTACGGGAAGGGGGTTCCTTGAGCAGGAAGTGGAAGGAGTTGGCTTCCGAAATCGTTTTTACAGACGCTGATATGAGGGTTGAACATCCGCATAATAGGCCTCTTTATGTTACTGCGGAAATACATGGAGTTGAATTTAAACGGGCGCTCATTGATAACGGGTCCGCGGTGAACGTCATCCCATATGCTACTTTCAAGAAAGTTGGGTTTGGGGAAGAAGATTTGCAAAGACATAGCATAGCCATAACAGGCTTCGGGGCAAACATAGTAAATACCATTGGGTCCGTCGTCATCCCTTTGAGCATGGGGAGTTTGCGGACTTCAACAAAGTTTCACGTTATTGATGCAGACACTACCTATCAGTTGTTGATCGGAAGGGCTTGGCTTCATCAGCATAAAATTATTCCGTCAACTCTACATCAGTGTGCAAAGGGAATTGTTGGGGGTAAACAGATCACTTTAGAGCCTTCTATTCGGCCTTTTTCACAAATGGAGGCCCACTTAGCAGACACATTATTTTATGATGAATTTGCGGAAGGTTGCCTCGCAGATCTCGATTCTCTCCAGATAACCGCAAAGTCAGGTGCTACCAAAAGAAAGGCAGACCAATCAACAATAGGAACCAGCAAGCGGGTTTGCATGCCAGATGGCCGAGTAATGTATACGGTCAATTTATGACGGTGTGCGGGGGAATTACCCAGGTTTGCGGGGGATAACCCCCACGAATGTTATGTGATGATTAAGCAAGGAAATGAAGAGAGTTTTGACATAATTAAAGATGAGCCTCTTGAATTAAGAGATGAGCTGCGTCCTCAAGTTCAAAGGCTGAAGGAAGTAAACTTGGGAAAAGATGCCCACCAACCCGTCTTGATATCAGATGATTTAAGCTTGCCGCAGCAAGAACAATTCATTACCCTTTTGACTGAATTCAAAGACGTCTTTGCATGGAGTTACAATGAAATGACTGGTTTTGGATACAGCGGTAGTAACGCACAAGCTGCATGTACACCCAATGGCAAAACCTATAAGGCAGCAGTCCCGCATTTACAAACCGGAGCTGGAAATTAAAATCAAAGCGGAGTTGGAGCATATGATCGCTGCGGGAATCATCAGACCTATCGAACATCCAACTTGGTTGTGCAACATGGTTATCGTCAGCAAGAGACAAGCGGAAGAGATTCGTATCTGCCAAGATTTTCGTGAACTTAATAAGGCCTGCCCTAAAGATGAATTCCCGCTGCCTTCGATTGATGCCTTGATTGATGCCACGGCGGGGCATGAGATGTATTCAATGTGTGATGGATATAAGGGTTATAATCAAATTAAAATGGATCCTGCGGATGCTGAAAAGACCGCTTTCAGGACTCCATTCGGTAATTTTTATTTCACGGTTATGCCATTCGGGTTAAAAAATGCGGGTGCCACATATCAGCGAACAATGACGGCAATTTTCCATGACATGCACCATGGCGTTGTAGAATTTTACATGGATGATTTGGTGGTAAAATCTCGGAAGGAATCCTCACATTTGGAGGATTTGCGGAAAGTCTTTACCAGGTGCAGGAGGTACCGGTTGAAATTAAACCCAAGAAAATGTGTTTTCGGGGTCACTGAGGGAAAGTTTTTGGGTCATATTGTTGATCGCAGTGGTATCCAGGTAGATGCGGAAAAGCAGAAAGCAATCCTCTCAATGCCAGCACCAAGAAATCAAAAGCAACTCAAGAGTTTCTTGGGCAAAGTGTCCTATATGAGGCGGTTCATTCCCGCACTTGCGGAAGTTGGATATCCTTTAATGGAGTTATTAAAGGTCCGGACAAGTTTCAGATGGGAAAGGCGGCATCAGGAAGCTTTTGAAAAAGTCAAGCGAGCTCTTAGTTCTGTCAACACTATGGTGGCACCACAGCCAGGTTCCCCGCACCTACTGTATTTAGCCTCCACCACAAGGTCCATTGGAGCTTTGTTGGCACAAGACCAAGAAGGGGAAAAGCCAATTTATTATTTGAGCAGAGTAATTTCGGGCGCGGAAGTGCGGTATAACCAACTAGAAAGGCATTGCTTGGCATTAATCTTTGTAGTCCAAAAGTTGCGGCATTATTTTTTGGCATTTCCGGTAGAAATAATCACAGGTTGTGATCCCATCCGTTTCTTACTGTCTAAGTCAGTGCTAGTTGGAAGAGCAGCAAAGTGGTTCCTAATTCTATCAGAATATGATATCAGATGCACTACCCCGAAAGCCGTAAAAAGTCAAGCTTTAGCAGACTTATTATCTTTTTTCCCAAGCGGAAGCTATGAGCCCCCAATTCAGGAGTTGCCATGGAAAAGCGAGAATGCGAAAGTTTACGATGAACTGGAATGGTGGACATTGGAATTTGACGGGTCAGCTACCTCGAAAGATGGAGGTGCGGGTGTAGTCCTCACTTCCCCTGAGGGACTGGTGTATGCAAAAGCCTATAAGTTAGCGTTTCCATGTTCAAACAATGAGGCTGAATACGAGGCACTAGTGTTGGGATTGATTGAGGCAAGGAAAAGGGGAGCGTGCAAGTTGACTATTAAGGGAGACTCCAACTTAATAGTCAAACAAGTAAGCGGAGAGTTCAGTTTGCAGCACATCAATTTAGCCCCATACCGCACTATGGTGCAGCAGTTGATTGATTATTTCGAAGAAGTGACAATTGAAAAGCAACCCCGAACTAGTAACAGACATCCGGATGCTCTAGCAACCTTGGGATCCAAGATAGTTATGGAGGAAGACGAGGCTCACGTAGCGGTATTGAAGCAAAGATCCCCAATAAATTTGAATGAGTTTTTTGGAGAAGAGGACATGATAGACTGGCGGGGGCCAATAGTGCATCAGCTGAAGAGCAATGGAGAACGCAAAGATTTACTTGAATTGCAAAAGTATTACCTGAAGAATGGGGTGTTGTATTTCCGCAATCCAGGAGGGCCACTATCCCGTTGTATAGGACCAAGGGAAGCAAAGTTCAGACTGGGGCAAATACATGAGCAAACTTGTGGTGACGTAGATCTACCCCTCTATAGGCGGATTCAAAGACAAGGTTATTATTGGCCGAATATGGCCTTGGATTCCGCAAAAATCCAAGCAAGCTGTATTGATTGTCAGCACTTTATCTCTCCAGTGGAGGCCTGTTGTATTGTGGGAGTTCGTGATTGGCGCCACCCTTACCTTGATTACCTTCAGGAAGGATCCCTCCCTGCCAACAGAAATGAGGCTGGGGCTATTAAAAGAAGGGCTTTTCGATTCCGCTTGGTTGATGAAAAGTTATATAGCGAGGATCTGAGGAACTTTACTCGGATGCGTAGATACGTGGAAGCTATGGTGATTTTGAAGGAAGTGCGTACCCTGCACATATTGGGGGAGCTAAGTTGTTAGACCAAATCCCATTGCGGGATATTATTGGCCAACTATGGAAAAAGATAGCCACGAGTTTGTCCATGAATGTAAAACATGTCAAGTTCACGGAAATTTGATTCGTATGCCCCAGGCCGTTGCATCCTCTTTCCGCGCCTTATCCGTTCCATGCATGGGCTTTTGATCTCATTGGAAAAATAATACCACATTACAGGGAAGAATATGGATCCTAGTAGCTACGGAGCTCCATTCACTAAATGGAGTGAGGCCATTCCATTGAAAACGCTCTTTGCGGGCGGTTGTTAACTTTATGCGGGAGTACATTGTGTGCGAGATTTGGTATTCCAAAGCAAATCATTTCGGATAACGGAACACCATTTTCAAACGGCGAGTCTCGGCATTCACGCTAAAATATGGGATTCATCATCATTTCTCCACACTTTCATACCCCCAAGGTAACGCGCAGGCAGAGGCAACCAATAAGACCCTCATCAAAATCCTAAGTAAGCTGCGGGAGGACTTTCCTGGCGCATGGGATGATAAGATTTCGGAAGTATTGTGGGCGTACAGAACGAGCAAGAGGAAAGCTACAGGACATACTCCTTTCTCATTAGTTTATGGCGCTGAAGCAATATTACCTGCGGAATTGGCCGTTCCTTCAGCTCGTGTTGCCCTACAGCAAGGTTTGGTGCAAGACATCAGGCCAATTCAATTGGAATTATTGGATGAAAGGAGGGACGTGGCACGCAAGAACTTCCAAACGTACTCCCGCCAGATCTCTCGTGCGTATGATATGATGGTGAAGCCAAGAACGTTTGAGGTAGGAGACCTAGTATTAAAGGCAGCCCCTCAAATCATTCGCGGAGGTTCCGTTCCTAAATTTACCCCGAAAAGGGAAGGCCCATACAAGGTGGAAGAAGCTAATGAGTCGGGATATTATAGAATTGCAACAGCGGATGGCAAGCTGCTCCCGCCTCTAAATGCAAAATGGCTCAAGCGGTTTTATTCCTAAGACCGCTATGCTACGTATAGTGACCCCAACTTCCGCTGTGAAGAAGTATTTACTACTTAAAATTTTTTTTTCTCTTTCCCTAAAATTGTATTGTGCCGGAGCTTTCATTGCTGGCAGCAATCTTATGAAAAAGCAATATTGAGTTTACAGCCTTGTACTCAATATTTCATTTCCGCAATCAATATATGCATGAAATTCCCTCAAAAGTTTTTTTTTTTTTCATGCTCCAAATAGAATTGTTACTAACGTTTGCGCATAAAAAAAAAGGGGGAAAATACCATGCGAAAAACATCTAAACATTTTAAAGCATGACATATGTAGGCATAAATGTTTACCGCATCATTGATTACATAGAAACAAGTTGTTCAAAACACATACTATAACAAAAGAAGTTTTGAGACCACATCCATCACAAAAGCTAATGTTTTATAGCATTATAATCATTACTATGCATCAAGCAACATGCGGGATCGCAGCTCCAATTCAGATCTAAGTTGATTAAGTTCAACTTCCTTCCCGAGAAGTTCTTCTTCCGCAAAAACAAGTTGTTGATTGCACACCGCAATCCGAGATTTGCAATCTTCTATTTCTTCTTTAAAACCAGTAACAGCAATACGAAGCTTTTTTACTTCTCCCTCAAGGTCACGTTCCTTTTCCGCAAGTCGATTCATTTCCTGCTCTATAGGAAACTAAGAGCACGATCAATTTCCTCAAAAGCCCAGTCAACCAAAAACACGTTCCAAATCTTTAAATTCATCTTTCATCATGCGAAGCAGTTCAGCTTCCATTCGATTCAGTTGACCGTTTTCAAAGTAAACCAAATTCGATGCTAATAAACCCAGAATATGAACTACCCGTTTAGAGGAAGCGCAACATACATTAGAGAAAAAATCCGGGATACTTTTCTGCAAACCCCTCAAACGCTCCGCATTTTCATAACCTACATGAAAATCACGCCAAGTCTCCCCATCTCCCGCAGATAGGGGAACAAATTCCGCAGTAACCACCTTTGTACCAAATACACTTTCAACTCCTGCAATACCTTTCCTCCTGTAATCAATAAGGTCTTCCCCTTTTTCTTCTACAACCACAAGTTGGTTGTCTTCCTTTTGTTCACTTTGCGTAGCAGCAAGAGATGAAACATTCTTATCCGCAAAAGTAGAACTAATTTCTTCATCACATGAAGTTTCCTCAACTATTTCTACCGCTGCATCACCTACTTTGTTACCCGAGTCAGATGAGCTTTCCACAACAACCGCACCTGTAGGATTGCTACAAGCTTACACATTCAATTTTCCCTCAGCACGTTGTGACAGCTTAAGTCCTTCATTTAAGCTTGTAGTATGATCATCAGCTCTGATATCATGCTCAGCACCCGTAAGGTTGGCGTGATCTCCCATATCCCCAACCTCCATCTCAATATTGGACAGCACTAGTCCACCTAAACCTGCGGATTGATCAACAGCCATGGTATCATGTCCCGCAATTGCAGAATTGCTAGGATCTTGCATATCCGCAATTCCTGCATTTTCCTCGGGCTGCACAAGCACATTAATCAAAACATCAGTTTGAGCACCAACAGTGGTATCATGCTCATCCACAACCGCAATTCGAGCACCAACAGTGGTATCATGCTCATCCACAACCGCAATTCGAGCACCAGCACTGGTATCATGCTCATTTCCCACAAGGTTCTCAGAATCTTGCTTATCCACAACCTCAACATCTTCTACAGGTAAAACATGAATGTTTTCAACACCAACATTATCCAGTTCCATGGTAGCTTCACTTGGAACAATTTTGTCAACTTCAACGTTAGGCTTATGCCGCAATGACTTCACAAGGCTGGGTTCAATTTCCTCCGCATCATCTCCAAGCCTAACCGCTTCACCAAGACTCTGCGATTGATCAAAGTCCTTTATGACATCGCGGTCTGCTATCATGCTACCATACTCATTAAGTCTTGCGGAAGGACGATGCTTAGATGACGCAGCTTCAAATAGCTTCATCAAACTACTCTTTTGTAACCGCTGATCAACGATACTGTGGGTAACATCGCCCATCAAACTCTCTTCCGCTACTCCACTAGCCAGATTACCAGCCTGGCCATATACCGCAGCTTGGCCTTTTTCCTTTAAAATAGCGGTAGCATCTGCAGGAGTGGGTATGGACAAAGAAGTCTGTGGGTCAATCCATACTCCGCATTCAGATAGGTAAATAGGACGCATAGAAACTTCCGAAAAGGAAGGGGGAAGCCGCGGAGAAATCGTACTTAAAAACATCTTACCCAAGGGCGCATTCGAAGCACCAAGACCCGCAGCAGGGATAGGACTAACATCCACTTCTTCATCATCCCCTGATAAATCAATAGGTATTTCGCTTACTCCACTAGACCGCACCATAAATGAACGTTGTTCCATGCGTGTGTAAAAAAAAAATGTCTTAGCACCAAGCCCTTAAACGCGTGCAGAAAATTCATAAAGAAAGAACTCACCTTTCGGAGTCTTTGAGACTGCCTCAGAGGAGTTTTTCTTTTCTTAATAGCGATATCCTTCTTTTTCTTCTTCCCGGCAGGGGTTGAAGCTTCCGCAGTTTCTTCATCAACCTTTCTTTTCCTCTTCACCACTTTCTGCCATAATTTTAAAAAAAAATAAAATAAATATATATACATAATAAAATAGTAGAGGGAGCTCAATCAGTAAGGAGAAAAGCGGAGAAAAGGAGATATAGTAATATTATCTTTCGTTAAACCCAACTTACAAACTGAGAATGAGCACAACTATCTAGACGGTCAACCCTCTGCACCGTTCTATCTCCCTTCTTCAGTTTTTCTTTTTCATTCTTTCCTCCCGCACTTTCGGTAGTAACATTTTCATTCCTATCAATATCCCCTCCCGCAACCCGTTCCTTTCTTTTCTTCTTTCTTTTCTTTTGACTCTCAATTTCCTCTTTCTGAAAGCAAAATAAAAAAAAGAGAGAGGGGGAAAAAGGAGAATATTTTTTAGAAGGTATAATATCCTTTCTTCAAGATAAAAAAGAAAAAATAATATATATATATATGAGGCCTGGATATACCTCAGGGTCACTTTCTTCCGCATGTTTCTCAGCCAAATTCTTACTTGCTTGCTGCTTTCCCTAAAATGGGCAAGGCAAAAAGAAAATTGTGAATCACTAAGCACCCAAAAGATATCTCAAGTCTATATTGGGAAGCACAGTACCTTCACTATTTTTTCAGCCCCAACGGGAGCTTCTTCCTCCGCAGTTTGGTCCATCTTTTCTTTACCTGCATCCTTCGTAACTCCTTTCCCAACTTTTTTGTGGCTTTCCAAGCTTTAATTCGGGACGTTCCTTGCATTCCTCCAAGCAACCAAATTGCGGAATTTTCAACGTACCTCCTTTAATGTACGAGGACAAAGGACCAGAATAAACAACACCGCAACAGCTGAGATAAAAATCATTTCTCCAAACCTGTTCTTCCGCAAGAACATGAGGCGCTTCATTCATAAATTCCCGCATCAGTTTCAGCGTATGCACCCAAAAATCCCGCGCTTGCGTAGTCCTTGAACCTACCTACACTGCATCAGGAACAACTTTTACTCCCATGTTCTCCAGTACTTGTGAAAAGCCGCGGGATAGCAAAATCGTTTGCGAGAGTCGTTAAAATCTAAGTATACATCATTAGTCAAGCCGGCCTGAACTAAATCGTAACCGCATTGCAAAGCACATCTTTCGGGGCTATATCTTACGGACCCAACTTCCGGTTCATTGATGCGGGGAGACAATTTGGAAGGATGTTCGCAATAATAGGGTACTCACTCTCTTTACCTGCCGCAGTATCCCATCTTTAAATTCAAATACTTCCATATGATGACCAACAGTGCGGTACCAATTGAGAGGGATTGTATTCAGTAGAACCTTTCCATAGGGACGGAAGCAAAACTCGTCCTCACGGTCGATAAGTTCCGGGAGACCGACATTGAACTTCACATTCATCGAGTCCAGGACCGAGGGACTAACGTTCCCCCTGGCCCAGCATAAACTTCCTCCCGCACGCCTAATTTTTCAAAATGTTCAAGAAGGAACATATGAAGAAACGAAACAGGTAAGAACGCATGAACATAGTACCTTCCAACAGACTTACTGCTTCCGCAAGATTATCAAATCGGGCATAGAGATTCCCCAAAAACAAAGGGCCCATTGGCAATTTTTTACCTGCAGCTAGCTTCACAGCATACACGAAATTCCTCTCATACGGTCCATCATGAGGTTTTCCGGGAAAAAGGAATAAAGTTAAGAACATAGATAAGTAGGCTTCTAGATAATGCTCTGAATCCTTCTTATATGCGGGAGTAAATGTACCAGCTTTATCAAAAACATCAAACCAGGTTAAGATCCACCCTTTCCGGTCATTCTTACGCCCCTTAATTTCTTTTCCGCAAATCTTGCGGATATCCTCCACAGCTTCTACTCTTAATCCCTCCTCCGCAGACATAAATTTTTCAAGAGGTTCATCCCCAAGAACCTCTAAGCCATACAAGGAAGCCACGTCCTCTAGAGTTATAGTGAACTCACTTTGACTTGCAATAAAAGTATGGTTCTTCGTATCCCAACGAGAAAGCAAGATCCACAAATGATCAAAATTCTTGGCCACGGTTAGATTTTGGCAGGCCCTTACACATTCGTATATGCCACTACTTTTAAGAATTGAAACATAGCCCTCATTCCCTAAGACATCCCTAGTCCAATCCGCCCAATGAGCTACTTTTGCGGAACCACAGACGATGGTACCAGCGGACCATGGGATATCCCCTCTTTCTACTTTCAATCTTAAAAGCTTACGATAACCTACTTTTTTGGAATCTTTTAAAGAAACCTCCTTAACAATCCCTGTGGTCTTACCATGGTTAGAATGCGGGCCAGATCAGGACATGGCCTCATCCCAGAACATGTCAGCGGGACCAAAGAAAGGAGCCATCTTGAACAAATCAACAGAAGGGGGTAGCGGAACTTCATGGGTTCTGGTATTGATTAACTCTACACCTACATCATTTGTAGAACCATAGGGTCTCCATATAGAGGCTTTACCCTGCAGGGTAGGGGTTTGAGTTCCTCATTTCGCTTGAGCTTCCAGATCTAGCCGAACCAGGAGAAGAAATCATCGCGGAATTAGATTCTTTTTCTCCCTCTGCGGAAGAATCTCCTTCCTCACCCCTACGGTTGCTCTCAACCAAAGACATTGTGTGGAATAAAGGACAGGCAGTCAAAAGAAAACAAACCAAATTAATCGAAGGAACTCAACCGCAAACTCGATCTATCAACCGGCAGTTTGTCTCAAAGGCCAAAAGTAGTAAATAAAGAGCGGAGCACTCATATATATAGTGGGGAATACGAAAGGACAGTTCCGCCTGACACAGTAATGATTACATCTATTTCGCATTAAATGCACTGGTACAGTTCCTAAGGTTTTGCGGAAGCAATTCGCACAACATATCATATGAAATCACAAGGATGTTCCGCAAAAATAAGAATTTGCGAAACTGCCAAGGTGTCCGGGAAATTTCTAGAGAAATCTCCCGCACAGAGGGACTAATGTAGGACATGTTCCGCAAATACTGTGCACGTGCTACCGCACGTGAAGACCACTCCCTCATTTATCTATCATGTGAAAACGGCCTTATACTTTTAATTATATGAATGTTAGTGAAACATAATATCGTCTTCCGCTTGCATAGCGGAAGCCAGTTCCGTTGATTGAACAAGGTCGATGGGAACTCTTCTACCGCTTATTTTGGGAATCATCAAGGAGTTGTGGATTGGAGGATAGAGTAGCGGAATTTGCCACGTGGCCCAATTGAGGGACTCCACGTGGCCTAGTCAGGACGAAAAGGGGAATTGCGGGACTGGTCCCCACGAGGGACACGCGGCATCGTTATACCGCTCTGTACGAACCCGGCGAATAAGGGCTCGACACCTCGCGGTACGGAGAGCACGTGAGCTGTCATGTGCGTGGTACGGAGCTGTCAAGCTCTGACCACTATAAATACCTGGCTCAGATATCGATGTCAGCAACAGTGACGTACATGCCCTACCGCTCCCGCAATACTTGTTCTCTCCTTCCTGACTTGTCCCTACTTTCGCTCCTCCTTCTCATTCCTCTTTGGTGGTTCGTGTGTAACGCCTACTGAAAGCTCTACCGTTCAGATCCTCTTTAGAACCTACTTCCTACAGTATGCATTCATAAGACAACAGTAGCAACTCATAAGTCATAATCCATATATTGTTTAGAATTGGTTTTAAGATAAAGGTCATATCCTTTTTAAACCCCTATTGTTTTCCTGCTACATGACAATCATTTTGGTTCAACACGTACAAGTGTTTTCCCATACTATCCAAGCATTTTAAGCAGTTTCACAATCAACCTTTTCCTTCTGAACCAAACACATGAGATAACACTACTTAAGAGACTTACTTGGGATATTTAATCGGCATGACAACTGCTTCTTTAAGAAGACGTTTTGCATTCTCTAGACCCTTTATGCTTTCCCACTTCACATCTGGACTTCCACGCAAAATATCCCTGCATGGCAACAAATAGAATAATTTCTGAACACTTATAAACTCGTGTTATTGGTTAACAGAGAAAATAAGCTTACTAGATGGACCGTAATGGTCACAGTACAAATCAAGTTCTCCGAGGTGTAGAAGTTCATTATTTACAAATTACCTACATAAACTTTCTCCTAAAGTACGCATTTCTGCATCTTCAAAAGCGGGAAGCAGAGATCTTTGCCTGCAAATGGGAGATCAAATTCCTTTATATTCAGAAGCGAAGAAAATGCTCAGTTGTCAGCAGCAATCACAGATTGAACAAATAAGCACATCAAAGTTTCTCGTTATAGTGTGGCTGAAAGTTTTTTCCTGTACAGCTCTTAACAACTACATACTATATAGTAGAAAATGAATATTTTTCACCATCATATGCATTTATTCCATTTGTTGTTTGTTTCAATCTAAATACACTAACAAAATGTTGATACAAAGTAAAACTAATTTCTAAAATTTCAAGACATAGCCTCATAATTAATAGAAACCAAATACAACTGAAAGAACTAATATTCTCAAGCTTACAAAATCAGTGGGTTCTTAACAATGACCTTAAAAAACACTCATAAAGAAAGTACCCCTGTTCCAAACTTTCCTGCCTCCGCATACACATGCATAGAATTGTGATAAGCAACTTACATGAAGCCAAAAACTTGCCATACCGCTTAGGAATATTTCTCTGCAGTCTGGACGAAGTACTTTTTATAGTAAAACTACAACAATCAAGAGTATAAATATAATTTCGGTATAGGATGCCTACCCCTGCATCGCCACATGGCCTCCACAATCCCTGTATATAGAGATCCAAATGGCCCATGCCTCTTACATGCTTACCATAGTTGTATTCATCGCATGCCATGGACGGCCTCATTGCACATCTGTATCATTCCCTATACACTGTGAAATACCGCACCATATCTTTGTATCTGCCATGAGCAGGACAAGAACAAGGTAGGGCAAGAATATATCAGGGACGAGTGCATTTATATGATCAAGCCTGTGTTTAGGACCACTCGGGAAAAATAACTTGGGCACTGGTATAAGGAGTCCGGCACATGGTCCAATGACCATGAGAGTGACACATGTTGCCTAGGCTAGGACTCGAGGGAAAACCGAGGATGGTTTCCCCCCCCCCACAAGGACATTATTAGTAGGAAGTGTAATTTGTGTGAATGGGCCAATGGGAGGATGGCATCGCTTTGCACAACCGAACATACACCGACACGTGAATCTCTCCTTTGCTTCCTAAAACACCCCTCACCCTTTCATTCTTTTTACTAGTCTGGTTTGGAGCCAGCTAGGACCACTGACCAACCTGTAGCAACATCCCTACCAAATTTTAACGCAACAACATTCCTAGGGCTCGAATTCAAGACCTTTGGTTAAGTAAGAACATGCCCTTACAAGGTAATCTACGCGCTTGGTGGTCCCTCACCTCATTTATGACCGATAATAATTAAATATAGTAATCTACAAACTACTTGTTTCCGATAGCTTTTCTATTCCACATTTCACTCCCTTTCTTACCCTTCCAATGGCCCATGTGTGTAAGTCAGCTTCAACTCTCTGTCCAGGACTTTGATCAAACACTTAATGACTCCGTCCGGATGGTATTTGTATCTTAAATACTTCTTTACAGCATTTTTGCCTACTTGGGATACGCAACATGGGCTTTGTGGTCTTCAGTTATCCTATCTCCCTGACCCAAATTCGCAAAATGGGACTTCAAAGTAATAATGAGGAAAGAAATGCAACAAGTTAATAAAAAGGCTAATTGGTCTTTACTGTAACATGGAAGTAATCCAAGAAATTGTGCATCAAATTTACCTTTAGGTATGTGCTTTTAGTTTGGAGAATCCAAATAAATAGTAAACCAAAAGCAAATTAATTAAAAACCTATAAAACGAATGCAGGAACAAGCAAATTTACATTAGAGAACTTACGGCTTGTCATCAAGTCCAGAGAATGGAACTCCATTGTTGTGCGTTAAGCCCCCTCCTCTACTCTGAACAGAAATTTTGTTAGGGACACCAATCACCTCAGAGACTACTAATCAAGAATGTTCCTACTTACTCCCTCCATTCTCAGAAAGTCCACAATTTATTTTAAATGTCGAGATAGTCATATATCAAATTAATTGTGCATACATGATACACCTATTGCCTTTGTGTGTGTATATCATTGAATAGGAATAGATGGCAACTTCTATAATTAGTAAAGATACGTTAATTCATACACATTCTTTTAACATTTAATCAAGTTAACCAAAAACAAATGTTCCGGAATTCTCAACATGAATTGAGGAAATCCTTAAAATGTTAAGCCACGGAATCGAATGTGGAATACCTGATTTTGAAACTGCTCGTATATGGACAGTTCAGATGTAGGCTTGGTGTTTCCATTTAATAAAGATCCATTGGTCGAGTTTCCATTAGATAAAGCTTGACCAGTTGTTTGACCATTTGAAGCCGCGTCCTTCACACTGGACTCTTTCTTTCTCCCAAACTTAACATCATAAAACATCTTAAAATCCTAAATAAATGGAAAAATGGAGTGAAAAGGAAAAGAAATACTGTATATAAATGTATAATTTTTATATTGAAATTTGAAAATAGTACCCATAAAGATTCGAAGAAGAAAAAATTAAGGTTGAATAATGCATGATTTGTTTCCAAATGATGGGGAAAAACACTGAATCGAAATCCCTCTTTCATCACCAATTGAATTGGGGGTGGGGGTGGGGGGTTGTAGATCAAACATATTTATGCAAAATTCAAATGTGGCTGAGAAAGAATTTTGTTCTTAAGATATGCCACATTCAGGTCTTAGTAGCAAACCTAGTCAAAATTATAATCTATTCAGCTTGCAATCACCACCCTCCCTTACAAAGTCAACTATATTTCAACTTCCCAAAGTAAAGGGACGCAAAGAACCAGATTTCTTTTCAGTTAGGGGAAAAAACAGATTTTTGAGTGGGAGTTAAGCAGAGCAGAGAGAGGGGGTTACCTGGAAGGACCAGCGAGTGATGGAAGGTTCATCGGCAGCCATTTCTGATAAGACTGAAGAAGAGAGAAAGTGGGAAAATCAAAAGGACTTCTCTCTTTCCCTCTCCGTAGATCGTCTTTTGTTTCTACAGCATAGCACACAGTGGTGAGTGTACAAGTAAGCATATGAGCATGTGCAAAATGAACCAGAATCAGAAATTAAGAGTAAACAAAACCAGGGACGGACAGCAAATATGATAGATTTACCTGCGGGTGAATGAATCTCACAAGCCCGTTGGCGCATGTGAACCGACCTTTTTTATTATTAGTGTGTTTGGTTTGGTCTGTGTCGCCTCAAATGGAAAACCCTTTTACTAATTGTCGATTTACGGTTCATCAAACTCGTAAACAACAGTACATGAACCGATTCCGATTCATAATTTATCTGGTTTATTTTAATTTATTATTTTTTGGGGCAGTTTTATTATTGTCAAAAACTTATAAAAAATGCATTTTTTGTTAACTTAACAAAAAACGTATTTTAAATAAAGGACGGGGCGTCTCTCTCTCACTTTCTCTCTCCTCACAGTCTCTCTCTCACTAAACGCAAAGCCGTTCTTCTTCACCGCAAAGTCGTTCTTCTTCTCCGACCCAATAACGACCGTCTTCTCCGATCTCAAATCTCCCTCGCCGGCGACCTAATTTCCTTCAATCTTCCGAACGCCCTCACCAATTCCTCCAATTCCAATCGCCATCACCGAGCTCCTTCTCTCCAAATCAACCGGCGACCTCCCTGAAGAAGAAGAAGAAGAAGAATTAAATTACCTCATCGGAATCTAATAGCCTGGAATCCCTCCGATCAATTGTCACCGGTCTTCACTTCATCGGAGGACAATCAAGTTTTTACCGATGGATCTGCTGCGATCGGAACATATTTTTAAGCTTCTCTTTTCAGTTTTTGTTGCAATGGACACATATGGTACATCTCTTTATTACTTCACTTCTTCTGTTGAGGACGGTATTGGGAATGAATGTACCAGTTCATTTTAATTCAAGTGCCAGATTATATGTTGTTGAATACCAGTTTATAAGTATTTGAGTATCAGTTTGAGAATTTGATGCATTGGTGAACTGGATAATTAGATGCCAGTGTATGTGTTTTGGAGTGCCAGTCCATGTATTTTTGAGTGCCAGTTAGTGTATAATAGAGTGCCAGTAAGTGTGTAACTGAGTGTCAATGTATTTTTTGAATGCCAGTTCTTGTAATTTTGAATGTCAGTCCATGTTTTTTTGAATGCCAGTTCATGTTTTTTTGAATATCAGCAAAAATAATTATCAGTGTTTTTGAGTGCCAGTATATGCATTTTTGAGTGCCAGTAAATGTGTTTTCAAATGCCAGTCCATGTATTTTTTAATGCCAGTGCTTGTATTTTTGAGAGCCAGCAAAAATATTTGTGTAACAAAGTGCCAGTGTTAGTGTAACAGAGTGCCAGTGTGAAGAGTGCCAGTTCATGTATTAAAAAGTGCCCGTGTAAAAAGTGCCAGTTTCATGTTTATAAAATGCCAGTATGAAATCACTGATCATTTGTAATATTAACACTGGCATTTATCATGATTGCCAGTAATTACAAAAATGCCACCGTTTATTTTGAACTTGATTGCCAGTAATTACAAAATTGTCACCGTTTATTTTGAACAGTGCTTTGGAAAACACGTTTTTTGTTAACTTAACAAAAAACTAGTTTTTTATAAGACCAACTCTTTATTGTTTGTTGTTTAGGCAAATTTTTCAAGTTTATAATATATATAATAAATTATTTTGTCTTAGTTTAAATATTTTGGATATTGATGAGGCCACAATTTTTTTGATGTCACTAAGGATGAGCACTGATTTTATATGAATTAGATACCTAGATAACAACACAAACAATAAGCATCATTAGATACCAAGCGGGATTGATTCCGGCTTATGCCCTCGGGTGTGAGAGTAAAACTTTTGAGGGTTTGATAACTGAGATATACTCCCTCCGTCCCAGCCGAAGCTTTCCATTTTGCCATTTTTGATGTCCCGTTAAAAGCTTCCACTTTTTCTTTTTTGGCAAAGAATCTTTACTATTTCCTCCACTCATTCTCTCTCCTAATTTACTATTACACTCACAACACTTTTCAAATTTACTATTTCCTCCACTCATTCTCTCTCCTATTTTCAAATTACACTCACAATATTTTTTCTTCCCACTCATTTCCTAATTTGCGTGCAATGCCAAAAGTGGAAAGCTTCGCCTGGGACGGAGGGAATAATACTTAGAATGTCTTGGTGTGTTTGTGTGCTAGGGTTTTAGATAATATGATTTACCTTGTCCAAAAGGACAAATGAGAGTATATATAGTGATGACCTCAGCCCTTTGGAGATATCATCTTTGACCTATGACATGTGTCTTCGTCTGATTGGCTCGTACAATAAATCACATAGTACTATAGAAAGATGTCTCTTAATGAACGAGTATATGGGGGCAGGCGACAGTTGTTGCGGCGCCTTACGCGCCTGATAGCCGTCTGAGCCACCATTTAATGTGATAATAACAGGTCTGCCAGCTAGAGTCAAAGCTTGTACGGAGTCTTGTCTCATAAGTCTGATATTAACCGCGGTCAACGTGAACATGATTGGCTTGGTCAGCGTGGTCTAGATGTCCGCAATCACAGAGGTGCCATGTCATATATGGCCTTTGTACCAGAGCGAGCTTGGGCCCGGTCTGAAAGGTCCGGGCTCATAAGTGGCCCCTTGTTTTGGTGCTCGGTCATTTATGGTTAGGGCGAGAATCTATACAAAAAGCTCGATCTGATCTGGTTGTTTTCGCGGTCACAAGTGCTGTGAGTTTTTGGCTGCTTTAGGCATAATCCCTGCTTAGGTGCACGTGATGGGCACGTGTGGGGAGTTTGGCGGAAGTTGGTGGAAGGTTCAGGCTGCCTCCCAGATAAGGCTTGCCGGGCCCCATGAGTTGTCGAATCGTCAGCGTGTATCAGGTATGGAGGAGACGTTTCACGAATTTCAAAAGGCGATATAAATGCCAACCGCCATTAATTCAAAATTTAAAACATCCACCGGCTCACTGTTTGAGGGAATATGGTTTGTGGGCTCATTAATACGGGTTGATCCGTATTCCTTGGCTTATAAATACCAAACCTTATTTCCCTTTCAACCTTTTATCACCTTCAGACTTCAATATTGCTTTCTAGGGAAAGAAACAATTCACAACTTCCTTAAGCACCTTCCTTGCTAGTTTTCTTTTTCGTAAGTGATTTTAACTTCCCATTTGTCTGTAATTCTTCTATATATGTCCTTCTCTAACTGATGTAGGAGGAACCGAGGAAGGAATCTGCACCAAGAAAGGATATTTGACAAAGTCAAATATATCAATTATTTTAGTATTTTAATTACTATCTTAGGACTTAATTTGTTTTAGTTTATATTTTATTTCTTATTTTCGTCATTAATTTTAATAGGTTGATTAGAGATAATTTTAGAGTAGATTTTGAGAAGATTTACTAGTTTTTGAATCCTATTTAGTTACCATATAGGTTAGGAGTAATTCTAGAAGGTTTAGGATTGTTTTTCAAGTTTTATGGGCACTATAAAATAGGCCTAGGGTGTAATCTGAAAATTAGTTTTTTGAATGAGAATTTGAAGAGTTTTCTCTTTATTTTTTGGTGGATTCCAGTTAATTTCTGGTGGATTCCAGTTTATTGTGTTCTAGGGTTCTTCGCTTGAGAACTCTTGTGATTAGTGCACTAATCACGAATCTATCGTGCTTCCGTGCTGCGTCACTAACCATCATGACCTACAGTATGGAACGTCCCCTAGAATTAGGTAATGGGATGACCCCCGATACTTTCATCGTTGACAAGAAGTCCGGTGGGATTTATCGAAAGGTAGCTATTTCTTAGGTCAAGCTTTCCCTCGAATCCTTTAAGTACTTCTCGGTCAGGTATATGACTGGGGAAATTGGGTCCCACCCCGGTTGTGGGAAGCCAAAAAGAGGATGTACCTTTCTAGGGATATGGTCATTTTGGGTGATACCCGTATTAGAAATTTTGTGATGGGGGTATTGTGCAGGTTCCCTCGAGAGCGCGACCAGGCGTTAAACGCCCAAGAGTTGGTGAGGAGAGCTCGCATTGACCTTATGGATAGAACAATCACTAATTGGGAGAACGTTGATTTGATGGATGAGACCGAGGTAGTTGTGGCCCCTGATGTTGCTGCTGAGCCCGAGGCTAACCTGGATGTTCCTGAGATTGCGGCCCCTTTGGCCATGGTAGAACCTTTTCCTCAGATAGAGGCCCAACCCTGGGCGTCATTAATTTGGGGAGTAGTAGACGTGTCCATTTTATAAATCGAACCGGTCAACCGGGAGGTTGAAAACCGGCCAAAACCGGTCAAAACCGGTCAACGGCGGTTAACCGGAACCGGCTAACCGAACCGTGAAAGGCCTTCGGTTAAGGTTTGAAATTTTGAAAACCGCCAACAGCCAATTAGGTTAACCGCCGGTTTTTGGCTTGCTCGGCCGAGTCATATGAGTTGCTCGGCCGAGCATAACCTTCCCGTAGTGTTAATTTCCAATAACGGTCATGCTCGGCCGAGTCATATGAGTTGCTCGGCCGAGCAGAACGCCAGAACTCATTCCAACGGCTACTTTTTCAAACTAGCCGTTATGTTCACCACCACCACCACCACCACCACTACTACCAAGCACCACCGCCACCACCACCACCACCCCCACTACTACCACTACTACTAGTACTACCACTCCTACTAGTCTACATACACCACCACCATCACCACCACCACTACTACCACCACCACTACTACCACCACCACCACTACTACTACTACCACTAGGTTCACTACTACTACTATCACCACTACTACTACCGCTACTACTACCACTCTTACCAATACCACTACTACCGGTCTACACCACCACCATCACCACCACCACCACTACTACTACCACTACTACTACCACCACCACCACTACTACTACCACTACTACTACTACCACCACCACTACTACCGCTACCACTACCACTACCACCTCTACCACTCCTACCAATACCACTACTACTAGTTTACACCACCACCATCACCACCACCACCACTACTACTACTATCACTACTACTACTACCACCACCACTACTACCGCTACCACTACCACTACCATCTCTACCACTCCTACCAATACCACTACTACTAGTCTACACCACCACCATCACCACCAACACCACTACTACTACCACTACTACTACTACCACCACCACTACTATCGCTACCTACCACTACCACTACTACCGGTCTACATCACCACCATCACCATTCACCACCACCACAACTACTATTACCACTACTACTACTACCACCACTACCACTACCGCTACTACCACTACTACTACCACTCCTACCTACTACCACTACCACTCCTATCAATACCACTAGGTCCACTACTACCGACTACCACCACCACTCCTACCAATACCCTCGTTGTAATTGTATTTTAATTAATAAAATTTAAGGGTACCAGTCGCTTTTCTTTTATATACTTTCGTTTCTTATAAAAAAGTTAAGTTTTTATTTCTTTCAAAATTCATAACTTTTTTTATAAACCTTTTTCAAAAAATGTATGTAGTAAACTTAAGTCTAAAATACTCTTATTTATCCAAAAAAATTGAAAAAAATTAAAAGTTAACTTTTTCAAAAACCGTTAAATTTTATTTCTTTAAAAATTCATAACTTTTTTTTTATAAACCTTTTTGCAAAAATGTATGTAGTAAACTTAAGTCTAAAATAGTCTTATTTATTCAAAAAAATTGAAAAAAATTAAAAGTTAACTTTTTCAAAAACCGTTAAAAAATTAAGCGAAAAATGATATGCTCGGCCGAGCAACACCAAAGACTTGGCCGAGCAACCCTCAACCCCTAAACCCTAAAAGGGTTGCTCGGTCGAGCGACACCAAAGACTCGGCCGAGCAACCCTCAAAACCCTAAACCTTAAAAGGGTTGCTCGGCCGAGCAACACCAAGGACTCGGCCGAGCATATCCAAACCGTCAAACCGGAGGTTAACCGGATAACCGTTAAAACCGTGAACCGCCTAAACCGTAACCGGTCTAGCCGGTTAGGCGGTTCGGTTCCGGTTGGGGATTTTGGAGGTTTCAACCGCCGGTTTTCAACCGGCTAACCGGCGGTTTTTGGAACCGGCCACGTCTAGGGAGTAGTGGTGATGAGGCCATCTACGTGGATGAGCTAGAAGTGGGAGTGCTCGATCTTCCTCCTCGAACTCTTCTTTAGACCTTTCTAGGTCGGGAAGCAGTTCTGAAACAGAGGTTGCTGACCGCATGGCGGTGGATACTGCCCAAAGAGCATTTGAAATTGTGAATGCCTTTTCTGAGACCGTTGCTGCTCGAGGAAAGAGTCAAGCCGGTGCTTCCACCTCTGGTCGTGGTCAGCTGAAGAAGAAAGGAGCAGTTCGTAGGGCGGATGAGGATGAGGATGAATTGGCTTCAACTTTCTATATAGATCCCAGTAGCTTCTTCGTTCGTGGGCTGCTAGAGATAGAGCTCAAAGGGAAGCTGGGCCTTGAGACTGTTTTCTGATATCCGGGAGAGTAATAAAGCCTGCATTTTCTTCGGGGCTCAATTTGAGAATGGACTTAGGCTCCCTATTGACCCCTTCACAGTTCAATTTTTGGGGTTCAACAAATGCCTGCCTATGCACCTCACCCCCAATATCGTTTGAGCCTTAGTCTCTTTCATAGCGGTGAGTAGGATTTTAGGGTTTGAGCCTACCCTCTCCGAATTATATGCCTACTATTCTAATCAAATCACAAATGGCAATCTCCATCTGAAGACCAAACCCAACTATGCCCGCACCTTTTCTCCCCCAAACAACAAATTTGATAAATGGAATCAAAAGCATATTTTCGTGATCGAGAGTAGATTTGGCTGGAGCTTTCCTAGGCCGGAGGGTGCTGCCCCTATTAGGGTTTCTGCGAGCTCGTACCCCAGCCCGTCGAAATTTGAAGAATTCCAGATTGCGGTCGCCAAATACCTTGCTTCCTTCGTGAAAGACAATGTATACCCGGTGTTCGATGTAGACGCGATCGTAGACGACGAACCCTTGTTAACTTACACTACCAGAAAAACATGTTTTAGCGACGGAAATTTTCGCCGCTAAAGCGGCATTTCTGTCGATGCTGAATACCCACCGACGGAATAATTCCGTGGGTGGTCCGCCAATGGCAGCGCCGGCGCGTCGCAGCGGTCCGGCAGTCCAATTTCCGCCGGTGTACACCGACGGAAATGGTATTCCGCCAGTGTCCACCGGCGGAATTTTCTGCCACTAAGGAAATTTAATTTAATTAAAATTGTAATTTCACCGACAGAAATTTCTGCCACTGAGTTATTTTTATTTAATTAAAATTCTAAATCCTCCGACGGATTATTCCGCCGCTTAGGTAAATTTATTTAATTAAATTTTAATTTCACCGACGGAATTTTTTGCCGCTGTGTTATTCTGACTTATTTAAAATTCTAAATCCACCGACGGAATATTCTGCCACTGATAATGCAATGAATCAAAAAAATAATCAAAAATGTCAATTATAATATTTTTTTTTGTATATATATCTTAAATATTTTTATCAAAAACAAATTGGTTGGTATTTTGTGTGGTTTGTCAAATTTGGAGTTTGATTTTGTTCTACAAACTGTAATCATTTCTTAGATTTACAAGACTAGTTAAAATGGGTTAAAATTCCATCTCATATGCATCACACCTCACAACAATTCAAATCATGGCTCGTTGATTACAAGATTAGACGAAGCAATGATTTATCTTTATAAAGAATTTTAATCCTTTGAATATATGTGTTCTAATGATTTATTGTCACCTTTTATGTTTATTTGTTAGTGATTCATGTGAATTATATGTGTTCTAATGATTTATTGTCACCTTTTATGTTTATTTGTTTATCACAAAAATCTCTTAATGACCATAATAATTAGTAAAAATAATTATTAATATCAAAAATAATTTTAAATATAAAATAATATTACATAATAATAATAATTAAATAATAAATAAAAATATATAATAAATAAAAATTATGATAATAATATAGAAAAAATACATAAAATAACATCTCAAATACTTTCATTTATCCAAAAAAAAAATGCTATTGTCCGTCCCTCTTTTTTTCTATTATATACTTTCATTTCTTTAAAAATTATTAACTTTTTTTATATAACTTTTTGTAAAAAAATTCCCTACTAAATAACATCTCAAATGGTTTTATTTATTTTAAAAAATTAAAAAAAATTAAAAAAGTAAATGTTATTATCCATCCCTCTTTTTTTTCTATTATATACTTTCATTTATTTAAGGGTTAATGACAATTTAGGGCCTGTAGTATAAGGGCATTACCACATTGGGGTCCGAAGTCCAAAAACTATCAATTTAGGGCCTTAATTTACAATTTTGATCAAATTGGGGCTTTTTGACGGAAAACGTTAAAAAAGGCCGTTAACTGACCCTGTGTGATGCACGTGACATTTTTTGAGGGTATTTTGGTCATTTCATAGACTTCAGGCCCTAAATTGACAATTGCCCAATTTATACCTTCTTCCTCCATCTTCAACCAAACAACGGCAAACCCATCAACCAAACAACGGCAACCCCACTCACGTTCCCATCACCACAGCAAACCGACCCAAACCCATCCCTAGTTCATTCTTCCCCATTCCCTTCCATCTTCCTCCGCCTCCATCCACCTTCCTCCGTCGTTGTCTCCCTTGTCTACAAACTCTCTCCTCTCTCTCCTTCATACTCAGTCCGACAGTCCACAACCCCAACCCATGCCCCCATAATCTCTCCTCTTTATCGTCCTCCTCCATGCCCAGCCGTCCGCCCATCCCTATTCTGCAGTGAAGCTTGCCATTGTTGATTGAAGATTTTGGCTTCAAAAATTGCAGATTTTGGCTTCAAAATTTCTATGCCCAGCCGTGTAGAGGCTATCCATTTGCTAACTGATGGAACACTATATTGGATTTAAAGTTCCTGTGTCACACAATTAAGTTATGGGAAAGGATTATTGATTCTAGGCTAAGGAAACAGTTAGTGTTTCGGAAAATCATATTGGATTTATGTTAGGATGACCCACTGTAGAGGCTATCCATTTGCTAACTGATGGAACACTATATAGAGAAGGGTAAAGATCTGCAGATGGTTTTTATCCATTTGGGTTCATTTTTGAAGATTTTTTTTTGGTTTTGACAATTTTAGATTCTATTTTGTCAGATTTTCAGATTCATGAACACCCTATTGTATATTTTGTCAAATTTGCAGATTTCGATGAGGGTTTCATGTAAATTGTGTTACCGGTGGCGTTAATGGTTTTGGTGGTGTTTGTGTTGGTGCAATGGCGGTGATGGTATGGTAACAGGGCCGGGCAATGGCCATTGCTCTCCCTCAATCGTCTCATTCACCTCAACCTAGCTTCTCCCTCCGGCTGACGACCTCACCCAAACCAATTCCTTCTCCCTAAATCAGTTAACCACCGCCGCAGCACTACCAATATCTGCCCGGCCCTGTTCCAGTTCTCTGCGTCTCCCTGTTCAATTGGCGTTAATGGTTTTGGTTTTGTCAATTTTAATTTTTATTTACATTATATAATTATTTATTTCTATGTTATGTAATGATTTTTTAAAATCAATGAAATAAATATTTTTTGCTTAAAAAATGAAATATTTAGTTTTAGTTTAAATTTTTTTTATTTTTTATTTACATTATATAATTATCCAATTTAAAATAATTAGTAATTTTTTTGAAACAAAATAATTACTAATTTAAATTATTAGAAAAAAGGATAATAGTTAATATCTTAAATTATTTTAAATCATATTAATTATTATTTTTATTTTTTTCAATATTTTAAATTTATTAATTATTTTTGTAAAAAAAAACTAAATTTTTTTATTTATTATTTTATAGGGAAAATGACAATTTAGGGCCTGAAGTCTACGGTATCAAATTGGGGCCTGAAGTTTATGAAATGACCAAAATACCCTCACAAAATGTCACGTGATTTGCACAGGGTCAGTTAACGGCCTTTTT
This sequence comes from Adenophora triphylla var. japonica, assembly GCA_022495995.1. Taxonomy (NCBI): domain Eukaryota; kingdom Viridiplantae; phylum Streptophyta; class Magnoliopsida; order Asterales; family Campanulaceae; genus Adenophora; species Adenophora triphylla. The sequence continues at coordinate 115,458 of JAFEMH010005913.1, forward strand.
TAACGTTTTCCGTCAAAAAGCCCCAATTTGATAAAAATTGTAAATTAAGGCCCTAAATTGATAGTTTTTGGACTTCGGGCCCCAATGTGATAATGCCCCTATACTACAGGCCCTAAATTGTCATTAACCCTTTATTTAAATATTCTTAACTTTTTTTATATAACTTTTTGTAAATAATTTCACTACTAACTAACATCTCAAACAGTTTCATTTATAAAAAAAATTCAAAAAGTAAATGTTATTGTCCGTCCCTCTTTTTTTCTATTATATACTTTCATTTCTCTAAAAATTATAAACTTTTTTTATATAACTTTTTGTAAAAAAATTCCCTACTAAATAACATCTCAAATAGTTTTATTTATTAAAAAAAAATTAAAAATTAAAAAAAAAAAATACTATTGTCCGTCCCTCTTTTTTCTATTATATTCTTTCATTTCTTTAAAAATTATTAACTTTTTTATATAAATTTTTGTAACAAATTTACCTACTAAATAACATCTCAAATAGTTTTATTTATTAAAAAATATATAAAAAATAAATAAATGCTATTGTCCGTCTCTCTTTTTTTTCTATTATATACTTTAATTTCTTTAAAAAATATTAACTTTTTTATATAACTTATTGTAAAAAAATTCACTACTAACTAACATCTCAAATAATTTTTTTTTATCCAAAAAAAATTAAAAAAAAATTTAAAAAGTAAATGATATTGTCAGTCCTTCTTTTTTTCTATTATATACTTTCATTTTTAAAAAATTATTAACTATTTTTAAAAAAATTCCCTACTGAACAACATCTTAAATAGTTTTTTTATTAAATAAAAATTATATAAAAAAAAAGTAAATGCTATTACCCGTCTCTTTTTTTTTCTATTATATACTTTCATTTCTTTAAAAATTATTAACTTTTTTATATAAATTTTTGTAAAAAAATTTCCCTAGTAAATAACATCTCAAATAGTTTTATTTATTAAAAAAAAAAAGTAAAGTCTATTGTTCGTCCCTCTTTTTTTCTATTATATATTTTCATTTTTTTTTAAATTATTAACCTTTTTTATTTAAATTTTTTGTACAAAATTCCCTGCTAAATAACATCTCAAATATTTTTATTTATTAAAAAAAATTAAAAAAAATTAAAAAGGTAAATGCTATTGTCCGTCCCTCTTTTTTTCTATTATATACTTTCATTGCTTTAAAAATTATTAACTTTTTTATATAACTTTTTGTAAAAAAATTCCCTGCTAAATAACATCTAAAATAGTTTCATTTATTCGAAAAAAAAATAAAAATTAAATGCTATTGTACGTCCCTCATTTTTCTATTATATACTTTCATTTCTTTAAAAATTATTAACTTTTTTATATATATTTTTTGTAAACAAATTTCCTACTAAATAAAATCTCAAATAGTTTCATTTATCCAAAAAAAATGAAAAAAAGTAAAAAAGTAAATGCTATTGTCCGTCCCTCTTATTTTCTATTATATAATTTCATTTCTTTAAAAATTATTAACTTTTTTTACATAACTTTTTGTAAAAAATTTCCCTAATAAATAAAAACTCAAATAGTTTTATTTATTTAAAAAAATTAAAAATTAAAAAAGTAAATGCTATTGTCCGTCCCTCTTTTTTCTATTATATACTTTCATTTCTTTAAAAATTATTAACTTTTTTTTTATGAATTTTTATAAAAAATTTCCCTGCAAAATAACATCTCAAATATTTTTATTTATTCAAAAAAAAATTAAAAAAAATTAAAAAGGTAAATGCTATTGTCCGTCCCTCTTTTTTTCTATTATATACTTTCATTTCCTTAAAAATTATTAACTTTTTTTATATAACTTTTTGTAAAAAAATTTCCTACAAAATAACATCTCAAATAGTTTCATTTATTCGAAAAAAAATTAAAAAAGTAAGAGTTGGTCTTATAAAAAACGTGTTTTTTCTGGCACTTAGAAAAAACGTGTTTTATGTTTTCCCGTTTGTGCCAGTTTCAGTTTAACAAAGTGCCAGTGTGACAAAGTGCTAGTGCATGTGTAACAAAGTGCCAGTGAAAAAAGTGTCAATACCAGTTTAACAAAGTGCCAGTGTAAACTAGCACTGACACTTTGTTAAACTGGCACTGGCGTTTTTTACACGGGCACTTTTATATACATGAACTGGCACTCTTCACACTAGCACTCTGTTACACTAACACTACCACTGGCACTTTGTTACGCTAACAATTTTGCTGCCTCTCAAAAACACAAGCACTGGCATTCAAAAACACATGCATTGGCATTCAAAAACATATGCACTGGCACTCAAAAACACATACACTGGCATTCAAAAACACTGGTAATCATTTTTGCTGGCTCTCAAAAACACAAGCACTGGCATTCAAAAACACATGCACTGGCATTCAAAAACACATACACTGGCACTCAAAAACACATATACTGGCACTCAAAAACACATACACTGGCACTCAAATTCCCATCTAATTTGTTCTGCACGACGGGTTGTACTGGCATTCCAAAACACATGCACTGACACTCGAATTAAAATGCACTGGCACTCGAATTTAGTTTGGTTCGTCGGAACGTGATTTATACTGTTCTTCCTTCTCCAAATCCAAAATCACACACAAACACACACCATTCATGATTTTGTTCTTCTAGCACCTCGTTGAACCGATAAATTCAACTCATAGATGTCAATTCAATTCAAATTCAGAAGCTCCGTCAACTTTGATTCCGTCGATCTCGACGGCGAGCCATATATCTCAATACGAGACCTTAGGTCAAAAATCGTCCGCCAGAAGAGCCTCAATGTATGACAAGACTTCGATCTCGTCTTCTTCGATGCCGTCACCGGTCAAGGTCAATCTTCTCATCCCTTCAATTCTACATAAAATGCAACGCGATGATTGAGGTTTATAATTCAATTTGATTGAGTTTTTATTTTTGATTTTGACGGCGATTAGAGAGAGAAGCTCTCTGAAAAACGTTTAGAGAGAGAGAGCGTGACGGATAAAGTTTTACGGTAATTTTAAAACACGTTTTTTTGTAAGCTTATGAAAAAATGCGTTTTTTACAAGTTTTTGGCAAAAAGTAAATGTTATTGTCCGTTCCTCTTTTTTTCTATTATATACTTTCATTTCTTTTAAAATTATTAACTTTTTATATATATTTTTTTGTAAAAAAATTTCCTACTAAATAACATCTCAAATAGTTTCATTTATTCAAAAAAAAAAAGTAAATGCAATTGTCTGTCCCTCTTTTTTTCTATTATATACTTTCATTTCTTTAAAAATTATTAACTTTTTTTATATAACTTTTTGTAAAAAATTTCCCTATTAAATAACATCTCAAATAATTTTATTTATTAAAAAAAATTAAAAAGTAAATGCTATTGTCCATCCCTCTTTTTTTATTATATACTTTCATTTCTTCAAAAATTATTAACTTTTTTATATAAATTTTTGTAAAAAATTTACCTACTAAATAACATCTCAAATAGTTTTATTTATTCAAAAATAAATAAATAAATAAATAAAAAGTAAATGCTATTGTCCGTCCCTCTATTTTTCTATTATATATTTTCATTTATTTAAAAAATATTAACTTTTTTTTATATAACATTTTGTAAAAAAATTACTACTAACTAACATCTCAAATAGTTTTATTTATTCAAAAAAATTAAAAAAAAAATTAAAAAGTAAATGCTACTAACTAACATCTCAAATAGTTTATTTATTAAAAAAAAAATTAAAAAGTAAATGCTATTGTCTATCCCTCTTTTTTTCTATTATATACTTTCATTTCTTTAAAAATTATTAACTTTTTTTATATTAACTTTTTGTAAAAAATTTCCCTACTAAATAACATCTCAAAGAGTTGGTCTTTCCTGGCACTTAGGAAAAACGTGTTTTGTTTTTTCCGTTTGTGCCAGTGTCAGTTTAACAAAGTGCAAGTGTGTCAAAGTGCCAGTGCATGTGTAACAAAGTGCCAGTGTAAAAAAGTGTCAGTACGAGTTTAACAAAGTGCCAGTGTAAACAAAGTGCCAGTGCATATGTAACAAAGTATCGGTGTAAAAAGTGTCAGTGCCAGTTTAACAAAGTGCAAGTGTTAGTGTAACAAAGTGCCAGTGTAAAAAAGTGCCAATGCATGTATATTAAGTGTCAGTTTATAAACTAACACTGGCACTTTGTTACACTAACACTGACACTTTGTTAAACTAACACTGACACTTGTTTTACACTAACATCGACACTTTGTTACACTAACACTGGCACTTTTTTACACCGGCACTGACACTATTTTACATTAACACCGACACTTTTAGATGTGTAAACTTAATAATAAAAAACCCCCAATTCAACCCACCCAACCTCAACCCACCACCGTTAACACCACCACTCAAATAAAAATTACCAATTTCAAACTCTACACTATCCCCTTTTCCAGATTTGCTAAGGAAGAAGCTCCAATAACACCAATGCCCTGAAAATACCCATAAAGGCATCTGGAAGTAAGGAGTAATTAAATTTCATTCCTCCCCTCACAATATACTAATCATGATCAGCAAGTTTAATCTCCTGTTTCTTAAAGACATTTGTCTTAAAATCGAGCGCAGCTGGACTTCTTCAAACGATTTCTTCAATGGCGATTGTTCCTCATCAATTGCGATTTCTTCAAATGATTGTTGCCCTGATCTTGGTTTTTCTCTTGAAGAAATCGAGGCTGAAGATCTAGATCTAGCAATGTTTAATTTCTTCAAACGATATCTTCAATGGCGATTATTGACGGTGACGGGGCGGGAGAGACGGTATGAAGAAAGTGGAAGACTACGGCGATCGCACAAGCACGCGTTATTTCAAAACCCGTTTTTTCTATTGTTCAGGAAAAACTGGTTTTTTGTGAGATTTTGGCCATCTCAAATTGTTTTATTTATTAAAAAAAATTAAAAAGTAAATGCTATTTGTCCGTTCCTCTTTTTTTCTATTATATACTTTTATTTCTTTAAAAATTATTAAATTTTTTTATATAAATTTTTGTAAAAAATTTACCTACTAAATAACATCTCAAATAGTTTTATTTATTCAAAAAAATTATTAAAAATAAAAAATTAAATGCTATTGTCCATCCCTCTTTTTTTCTATTATATACTTTCATTTCTTTAAAAATTGTTAACATTTTTATATAAATTTTTGTAAAAAAAATTTCTACAAAATACCATCTCAAATAGTTTTATTTATTCAAAGAAGAATTAAAAAAGTAAATACTATTGCCTGTCCCTCTTTTTTTCTATTATATACTTTCATTTCTTTAAAAATTATTACCATTTTTTATATAATTTTTTGTAAAAAATTTCCCTGCTAAATAACATCTCAAATAGTTTTATTTATTAAAAAAATTAAAAAATTAAATGCTATTGTCCGTCCCTCTTTTTTCTATTATATACTTTCATTTTTTTAAAATTATTAACCTTTTTTATATAACTTTTTATAAAAAATTCCTTACTAAATAACATCTCAAATAGTTTCATTTATTCGATAAAAATAAAAATAAAAAAAAAAAGTAAATGCTATTGTCTATCCCTCTTTTTTTCTATTATATACTTTCATTTCTTTAAAAATTATTAACTTTTTTTATATAATTTTTTGTAAAAAAATTCCCTACTAAATAACATGGAAATAGTTTCATTTATCCAAAAAAAAAATTAAAAAAGTAAATGCTATTGTCCGTCCCTCTTTTTTTCTATTATATACTTTCATTTCTTTAAAAATTATTAACTTTTTTTATATAACTTTTTGTAAAAAAATTCCCTACTAAATAACATCTCGAATAATTTTATTTATTAAAAAAAATTAAATTTAAAAAGTAAATGCTATTGTCCGTCCCTCTTTTTTCTATTATATACTTTCATTTTTTTTAAAATTATTAAAATTTTTTATATAAATTTTTGTAAAAAATTTACCTACTAAATAACATCTCAAATAGTTTTATTTATTCAAAAAAAAAAGTTAAAAAAATTAAAAAAGTAAATGCTATTATCCGTCTCTCTTTTTTTCTATTATATACTTTTATTTCTTTAAAAATTATCAACTTTTTGTATATAACTTTTTATAAAAAAATTCCCTACTAAATAATATCTCAAATAGTTTTATTTATTCAAAAAAATTATAAAAAATAAAAAAGTAAATGCTATTGTTCGTTCCTCTTTTTTTCTATTATATACTTTCATTTCTTTAAAAATTATTAACCTTGAACATACCAAAAGTGTCGAACTGGGCCAAGTGAATAAAGCCCAGTCCTCAAAAAATTATTGCCACCACATTCTCAGTGGGCTAGGCCCAATTATTACATGGCTCAAGGCCCATCTTATTGATCAGTCGACTTAAGTTCATTGTCCGACCTATCAGGTCCCGACCTAACTTAGTCCGACCTTACGATCCAAGTTCTACTTCGGGTACGATCCAGCTCTACCCGTCAGACAGGTCGACCCAACCCCAAATGATGACCTCGACCTGCCAAGCAAGCGTCGACCTAACGAGTTCAGGCGCACGTGCCATTATTCTTTCCATAACTGGTTCCCTATAATTCAGGAGCCATCCCTGGACACGTTCTCACAACGTATAACTGTCCCATAAATCACGGAGCTCATGCAGCCCCACCAAATATACCACCCACATCAACTATAAATACATGACAACCACAACGGTTCTAAGGTAACTGCAATTTTGTCATTTGATCATCTTTGTTCAATACATTATTTGCTCTCCAAACATACATACTTACTCTCACGCTCGAGGGTCTAAGTCGGAGACACATCCGGCTAGTCGTGGGTTCTGATTTCAGGTTAAGGAGTCAGGTGAATAGTCCTGCCACGTGGAGGAAGATTGATATTAACATTTCCTGCGGCATCAGTTTGGTTCCATTGCCGGGAACTCGCGCATACTTGACCTCGAAAGCTTTTTTCAACCTGCAATCATGGTGACTTCGGATGGACATGTCTCCGAGGCCTCACTTGAACACAACGAAGGGAACACTAACGCCAATGCAAATACTGGCAATGCTAATTTGCCTCCTCCCCCTCCACCGCGTCATCATGCTAGGGCAACTCGATCTAATAGTGTTGCTGATGGTCGGGGATTACCAGATGGGAGGAGAGACAAACGACCTATGGAAGGACAAGGAGCTCCACCTCCTCCAAAGCGTCAAACAGGGCAAATGAATGCTGGAAACAGGGCAGGTCCCTCATCCAATCCCCTAAGTAGAAAGGAGATGTTGTTGGAACAAGCCCAAATTCTAGCAGAATTAATAGCAATGGAGGAAGCAGAGCAGGCTGACAGAAGGTCCAGAGAGGGTGGCTCTCTCTTAGGTTTCTAACAGGCAGCCTGCTAGGAGTGCTAGGCCAAATGAAACCGTGGGACGAGAATGCCGAGCACGGGATAATGCGGCGGCCTCACTCCCTATTCATGTTCCGAGTGACGATGCGAGGGCCGGCCTCGACGGGAATAGAGAACGAGGAAGCCGATCGGATACGAGACGACAACCTGGAGGCTAGTCGAAGCTTGCGTGGATCACCGACCGGGACACTGAGGTCGCAGTCCCACAGGGAAAGGAATGGGCGTAGGTCGCCTATAAGAGAGGGTAGGCACAGGTCGCCGCTTAGAGATGATAGGCGCATGTCGCCAATTCAGTCAGTGAGGTCACCTTCTCACAGGGATGGAGGGGCAGAGAGATAACTCCCCCTAGAAGCGACAGACACAGAGCCAACTCTGGGAGAGAGCATCACCATGAAGAGAGGCAAAGGTCAAATGATGTCTCCCATGCTAGGGACGAGAGGCCAGATGCTAGAGAATGGCTCCTATGGAAGAAGAAGTTCGAGCAGTGGGAAGCTGATAAGAAAGAGGATATTAAAAAGGATGAGCGAGAAGGTTTCGCTCTTCGACCTTTGGCCAAGGAGTGCTCGACTGTCGACCTCCGCCAGGTTTCAGATTGCCAGTCCTAGAAAAATATTCAGGTGCAACCAACGCCAAAAGCCATATACAACACTTGGAGGCTACCATGTGCTTTGTCTCCCATGAGGATGACATGATGTGTAAGGCACTTACAAGCACACTCACTGGGGCAGCCCTCACTTGGTTCAATGGCTTGGCACCAGGTTGCATCTCGACTTGGACCTACATGAGGAAGAAATTTCTGGAACGCTTCTCGATTGCTGGAGCTAGGAAGATGACAGTCACCGATCTAAACAACTTGGTGCAAGGGAAAAATGAAAGCTCGATGAGCTATTACACCAAGTTTAAGGAGATGGTCGACAAGATCGAGGAGGACCTCATAGACAGGGAGGTGATCAATTGTTTCAGGAGTGGAATTACATCCGCAGATATGGACTATGAGCTGACTGTTCGAACGGTGACCACTCGACAAGAGTTGTTCGAGAAGGCCTACAATGTCGCATTGGCCGAGGAAAGAAAAGAGAAGAAAAATGGGAAAGGCCCCAAGACTGAGGTCGCTGATGATAAGAAGGACTCAGCCAAGAATGGGGGAAACAACAAAAATGGCAGAACAAAACCAGGGTGACTGAGAAAGTGCTCGAAGCTTTCACTCTCCTAACGGTGAGTCGAACTGAAATAATGAATATGGTCGAGCTAGGCCCACCTGTCCCTATGAACCCAGCAAATTAGTTCAGAAGGGACAATAGCAAATACTGCGAGTATCACAAATATATGGGCCATACTACGGAGGATTGTATGAGCTTGAAGCATATAATTCAGAAGATGGTCGACCAGGGAAGGCTCGATGCATATGTAAAAAGGCCTCAAGCAAACGGCGGTGAGCGACCTGCAGGTGGACATTCAGAGCCAAGACAACCTAGGATGAATTTGGGCGTTATTACTGAACAAGTCAGCAACACAGCTATCAAGCATAAGATTTTCCAGCTCAACAAAGCCCCACATGTGCCGCCAAGGAGCTACGTCAGGGACGAGGTTATTAGCTTTTATCCAAACGAGCTAGCAACTAATATGGCGGCTAGAGAGAAAGTTCTCGTCATCCCAGGACTAATTGATGGATGTACGACGAGCAGACTCTTAGTCGAAACGGGGGCCTGTAAGGATATTCTGTTCTATAAAATGTTCCAGGAGATGGGTCTCTCGAATGAGCAACTCGAACGATACGATGGCCGACTGGAAGGCTTCACCAACCACCGGGTCGATGCCAAAGGACAGATCGAGCTAGATGTCGACCTAGGCCAGCACCCCTACAGGGTCGTATCCAAGGTAAAATTCATTGTAATTGACGTGAATAGTGATTACGCTGCAATTCTTGGTATTCCTGGCCAGGTCGCACTTGGAATGGTAGCCTCAATCCCCCCCATCAGCGAGTTAAATTCCCCACGCCAGTTGGAGTCGGCTGTGTACAAGGCACAGCTCGAGCATACCTTGATCATGTCCTTCGAGAAAGAAAGAAGAGGGAGCTAGAGGTTGAAACTGCGGAAGGATACCTAAAGCTGTCTCAGTCGATCACCAAAACTACTCGACTATCTACGACCACCTGCGTAGAGGAGGAGACCTATCACTCGCATGACGAAGTCATGACAGAGTCGACATGTCCCTCCACACTCACAACGGTCGATCCAGATACAGTTATAGTCGACCAAGTCTTCATAGGCGAGCTATGTCTCCAAGTCGACAATAACTCGGGGCCACCACTAGTGAGATCGCGAGATGAGCCGGATGACATGATTCTTTGAGGAAGCTCCCCACTTGGCGGTCGAAGAAAGACAGAGGGTTAGGGAGATCATCATTGAGACCCTTCAATTCAGAGATGGTCCAGAACTAGAGGCTGTAGATGAGTTGGAAGCAGTGATCACAAATCCTTCCTATCCCGAACAGAAAATTCAGATTGGAAAGCAGTTGTCACCTAAAGAAAGGTTAGAGATTGTCGAGCTACTCAAAGAAAACAATGACGTCTTTGCATGGCCAGTAGAAGATATGAAGGGGATCAAGGAGGAGGTCGTTGTACATAGATTGGAGGTCAACCCGACCATAAAGCCCAAATCCCAGAAATTGAGAAGCTTCGCTCGCGACAAGGAGGAGGCTATAAAACTCGAGGTACAAAAACTTTTGAGTGCAGGTATAATAAAGGAGGCTACACATACAACCTGGTTAGCCAATGTGGTCATGGTGAAGAAGTCAAATGGCAAGTGGAGAATGTGCGTCGACTTCACCAACCTCAACCTTGCTTGCCCAAAAGACAGCTATCCTCTACCTCGGATCGACAAGCTTGTTGATTCTATTCTTTGGACACTCCACCCTCAGCTTCCTCGATGCCTATTCAGGCTATCATCAGATCAAGATGCATGAGGATGACATAGTGAAGACGACATTTCAAGCATCTGGAGGCATCTATTGCTACAATATGATGCCATTTTGGGTTAAAGAATGCAGGTGCGACCTACCAACGCTTGGTAAACAAAGTCTTTGCTTCACAGATTGGCCGAAACATGGAAGCTTACGTCGACGATATGGTCATCAAAACAAAGACCGAACGTCACGTAGTCGACCTAAGGGAAACGTTCGCCAATCTACGAGCAAACGACATGAAGCTTAACCCGAGCAAGTGCGTATTTGGAGTAGCAGCGGGCAAATTTCTTGGCTTTATGGTGTCCCAGCGAGGTATTGAAGCCAATCCTGAGAAGATCAGGGTTCTAGTCGACATGAAGGAGCCCACAAGTATAAAGGAGATGCAGCGACTTAATGGAAGGGTGGCAGCCCTAGGTCGCTTCATATTGAGGGGGACGAAAAACTTTGAGTGGACTACCGAATTTCATTCGTCGTTCCAACAGCTCAAGGAGTACCTCACTACTCCTCCCCTATTGAGCAGTCCGACCATTGGTGAGACCTTGTTCGTGTATCTATCCGTGGGAGACAAGTCAGTTGCAGTCGTTCTGGTCCGAGAAGAAGAGGGACTTCAAAAGCCCGTGTACTATGTCAGCAAGGCTCTATCAGAGGTGGAAGGTAGATATTACAATGCAGAGAAGGTCACATATGCCCTAGTCGTAGCTTCAAGGAAGCTGCGAGCTTATTTCTTGGCTCACCCTATTGTGGTGCTCACGAATGCGCCCTTGAGAAAAATTCTACACAAGCCAGAGAGTTCAGGTCGTTTACTCAATTGGTCAATTGCTCTCACAGAATTTGACATCGAGTATCGACCTCGAAAGGCATTGAAGGCTCAAGCCTTGGCAGACTTCTTGGTCGGCGACATTCACCAAGGAAGATAGCGAGGTGCGAGCTCGAAGCGAAAGTTAAAGGAAAGGAGCCAGAGTCCCAACTCGTCACTTGTATACCCGACGACTATTGGAAAGTCTACTCAGATGGATCATCAACAAAGAATGTTAGTGGAGTTGGGATAGTACTGATCGAACCAGAGTCTGGGACAGTCTATGAGGAAGCATTGAGGTTCAAATTTGAAGCCTCCAACAACCAAGCAGAGTACGAAGCTTTGGTTGCAGCATCGAGTACGCCAAGTGCTTTGGAGCAACTAAAATCATGGCATATTGTGACTCCCAGTTAATAGTCAATCAGGTCAGAGGGGAGTATGAGGTGCTAAACTCCACCTTGATCAAATACTGCGACCTGGTGAAGGAATTGATAAAAGACTTGGAGTTCTGGGAAATTCAGAGGATTGGTCGAGAAGACAATGAATTAGCCGACCTACTCTCGAAGCTTGCTACTACATACGAGCCACATGAAGAGCCCATCTCCTACCTCAAGAATCCAGCCTATGAAAGGGTTCAAATTCAATGCGTAGAGGACCCCTTGAGAAACTGGACCTATGACAAGTGTTGGATCGAAGAAATGAAGGCGTACTTGGAAAGGGACGAGCTCCCTGAGGACGAGAAGAAAGCTCGAGCTATCAAAAAGAAAGCTCCGAGGTATGTTATCCAAGGGGGCATGCTTTTCAGAAGATCATACACTAGGCCATTGTTGAAGTGCATTCATCCCCAAGAAATTACCCAACGAGGTGCACAGTGGAATTTGTGGTGGACACCCGGGGGCCAGAACTTTAGCCGACAAATTGATCACTTTGGGGTACTACTGGCCACACATGAGAGCTGACACTCACGACTTTGTTCAGCAATGTGACCAATGTCAAAGGTTTGCCAACCAACCTCATCTACCTACAACGGAGCAAACTCCAGTGATTGCTGCTTGGCCGTTTGATATGTGGGGCGTCGACTTGATTGGACCCTTCCCTCCCGCCCGGGGAAACTGCAAGTATGTGATCGTCGCCATTGATTATTTCACTAAGTGGGTCGAGGCTAAGCCACTAGCTCGCATCACAGAAGAAAATGCCATCAATTTCATTCATGACTTCATCTGGTGTCGATTTGGGATCCCTAGAGCTATAGTATCAGATAATGGCTTACAATTCTCCCGGGATTTCGAAGAAGAAATGAATCGAGCAGGGATCAAGCATTGGCAGTCATCTGTTGCCTACCCTCAAGGAAATGGGCAAGCTGAGGCAGCGAACAAGCTCGTCCTATCCTCACTTAAGACGGGTTTAGTAGGTCGATGAAGCAACTGGTTGGACGAACTCCCCCTTGCTCTTTGGGCAGTTCGCACAACCACTCGGGGGCCTACGAGGGAAACCCCATTCGCTCTAGCATACGGGTCAGAGGCCATGGCACCAGCAGAGTTGCGATTTCCTACTGCTAGAGTGACTTTCTTCGACCAAGAACAGAATGACACTAGCAGATTGATTGACTTGGATTTAATCGACGAGAAGCGAGATACAGCTTACCTGCGAATGGTCAACTACAAGCAGCGGACCAAGAGTTACCATGATAAAAAGGTGAAGACAAGATCATTCCAAGTAGGAGATCATGTGCTAAGAAAGATTGAAGCAACATGAAGGAGAACCCAGCAGAACAAGTTATCTCCCAGTTTGGGAAGGTCCCTACATTGTCACTCGAGTCATCAAAGAAGGAACCTACATGATTGCTCATCCAGGTGGCGAGGAGTTGAAGCACCCATGACACACTACCCACCTTATCAAATACTACTTCTAGTTCAACTCTCTAGTTCAGTTCAAAGTTAGTGCAGTTTCCAAGTTTGAATTTGTCATAGTTCTAGCTCTCCATTTGATGTAAGCATGTTCCTACTTCAATAAAAATTGCAGTTCTATTCGACCAAACTTCATGTCAAACTTTGCATTAATTTCAACGAGCTCGACTCTTAGTCAGCTTCGTTCTAACAAGCTCGACTCTTAGTCAGCTTTGTTCTACCAAGCTCGATTCTCATCCAGCTTCGTTCCTCTAACGAGTCCGACTCTTAGTTTACTTCGTTCCAACAAGCTCGACTCTTAGTCAGCTTCGTTCTAACCAGCTCGATTCTCAATCAGCTTCGTTCCTCTAACAAGTTCGACTCTTAGTCGACTTCGTTCCAACAAGCTCGACTCTTAGTCAGCTTCGTTCTAACAAGCACGATTCTCAATCAGCTTCGTTCCTCTAACAAGTTCGACTCTTAGTCGACTTCGTTCTTACAAGCTCGACCTTTGGTCAGCTTCACTTCCTTAAACGAATTTGACTCTTAGTCAATCTCGTTTGCAAAAGCTATACGAGTCTAAGGTCGACTGAGTTATCGAAAATCAGTTCGACCAAAGTCTTAGAGCGACTTAGTCGTCCTAGTGAATCTAGCTCGACACACATGCTGGAATCAAAAGCGTACAACACACAATGATGGAAAGTCAGCTACGATTAAATATGACCAAGTCTCCCAAAACGGGCCAAGACTTGAGCAAATAAAAGTTACGAAGTATTATGCCTCCCAAAAAATGAGCCAAGGCATTCAAGTAGTTTCAAGACAAAAGCAAAATATTGTTTTGGGACTTGTTGTTACAACATCATTCAAAATAAAATCAAGAGTCTTGGCCAACATCTGCCTAATCGTCAACAGAAGCTCGACCCTCTCCATCACCTTCTTGTTGTTGGGGGCCCAAGGGTTTACCCGAATCTGAGAAGACTCGTTGATCACTATCATCATCTTCATCCATGTCTTCAGCATCCTCTATCTCCTGAAGAACCACATCAAAGTTCCCGAGAGCCAAAGTTGGAGCTACCCACGGTCACAAGCCTCTTCCCTGGTCTTCACGAGCAATGAATGCCAAGTCATTATCAGTGTATGGAACGATCGAGTGACCACCGCGAGCAGCCATATCATACTGAGGTTCTGAGGCCCAGCGAGCAAGTTGTTCAAGGGAGACTTCAGAATTGGGGTCGACTAAAGCTCGGCGAGCCATGTGACGCTTACCCAAGTCAAGAAAATCCCTCGCCTTCTCAACGATGGCATTATAGTAGTCATCCCCGTCTTTGAAATTATCAACAACTGTCTTAGCAGCGACCTGAAGCTCTTCTTTCCATTTGGCTCTAGCTGCGTTGTGCTCCTCATTCAGCTCCCTCAAAAATGAATCTTTCTCTTTAAGGACCTGGGAGATGGTCGCCAGTTCCTTCTTGGTCTCCTCATGAGCCAGACGCTCAGCATCCCTCTCCGTCTTCATCTCCCCCATCTTGGTATCTGCAACTTTGAGGTCCTCTAAAGCTTTATCCTTATCAGCCAAGGCCTTCTGTTTCACCATCTCCAGAGCATCAAAGGAGTTGTCAATAGAAGCCCTCCAGGAGCTCTTGGCTTGCTCCACCATGGTCAAGGACTGCATCGAAGAAAATCATCAAAGTATCAGTTATACAAAGACTCAGAAACCGAATGGACGAGCTCAAAGTATAAGCGACTAGACAGATAGAGAAGAGCAGGGGGTTTACCTCACTACGCACAAGACCCGATTTGGCTGAAAATTCTTCATGGGTCATCCCCTTATCAGCAAAGTGGGCAAGTAGGTCGACGTCGATTGCCCTTCTCACCACAACTTGCCCAAGGCTCATCTCTGGGAAACGGCGGCTCATGCTGTTAACCCAGCAAGGGGAGGCACATCACTCAATCTCCTTATTTGATCCTCAAGGGACTCTTGGTTAGTTGGAGAGGAGACTGGAGGAGGAAGTTGGCTCGGGGAAACAAATGTTTTTCACCTTCTCAGTTCTTGATCTCTTCTTCGAGCTCAAGGGCCGATCATCCTCCTCATCAATGGCTTCATCATCAATAGTCACAAAATTTAAAGGGCTAGTCCCAGTTGTCCCAGTGCCTGAGGTCGCCGCATTAGCTTCAAGAGTTGGGTCGGAGCTCGGGCTCGACCTAATCGACCTAGTAGACTCATCGCCCCCTTCAGTTATTCCCCTAGCATTGCTGCCACTCTCCAAGGGATCCTCTGACCCAATTTCCTCCATTGGCACCATCCCAGCGTTATCCTTGGACAATAAAGCATTCCGTCTCTCAGCTTCTCTCTCCCTGTTAGCTCGAGCGTTGGCGGCACCATGGGCTTTCTTAGCTTTTTTCTTGTCAGATACTCCAACAATGCGCACCATGTTCGCTTCTTGTTCAGGGGTCAAAAATGCAACAAAACCAAGACAGTAAAGGGTTAGATCGACAAACACAAGTTCTACATACGAGCAAAAGTTCTATGTACGAGCAAACTATGTATGAGCTACCGCTCTACATACGAGCAAAAGTTCTATGGATGGCACGAGCAAACTATGTATTTTTGAACTACAAGTTCTCGTAGATGCGAGTTAACAACTGGCAAGTTAAGAGTTATGCATGCAATTCAAAATAATTCTATGTACGAACTGCGAGTTATACATGCGAGCTAGAAATTGACGAGTTAACAAATGAAGGCGAGTAAACTCTTACCACCAACATGCTCCCCATTGTCCTTGCAGTAGTTAGCCATCCTCTGGCAAAATTGACACCTATCCTCAAATCTACCCTAAAGCATGGGTGACCCGGTCAGATATATCGTGCCCCTACCAACCAGCAGCACCAGAGGTTGCATCTTCTCCCTCACCAGACCATCATTCCGGCTTGGATATAATTATACTTGGTGGTCCCCAGACGTTCCCAACTAATGGGTCCCCTATTAGCCAACTGGCACAGTTTCTTATACAGATCGAACTACCAATGTGGCTCCCAATAGTTCTCCTCCTCTATCACATCTGTTTCAGAGTTGGGTAAAGGGAATTCCCATCCTAGTCTACTCTCCACTACTACTACATGGGAGTTCCACCCACTAGCTTTGCTAGGAAGGTTCATAAATAGTTTGGGGGAATTGGGCTTAGAAGGGGTGCTGATTCCCAAACCGCTTTTACCGCTTTAATACTAAAGAATTCTTTGAAGACTCTCATACAGGTTTCGCATATCCTAGAAACACCGCGCACTGGCAAACACACCAGGTGACCACGTCATAAGTATTAGCTCCCACCTGGAGAGGTGTAAAGCACGCACACTCTAATAACTCATTGATGAAGGGGTCAAGTGGCAACCTCAAGCCAGCTTCGAATTGACCATAAAAGAAAGCTACCTTAGTGGCGACCTTGGTATATGTCTTCCCAAATTGAGCCAGAAAGTCCTTCTTGCTGTGGATGGTCACCCTAAAATCCTCCTTACTCACCTCACAGAAGTCATATATCATTGAATATCGAGACGCTAAGTTCTTCTTCCCTCTCATTGGTCTCTGAGGGACATATCCCCTTTCATTCCTCCCTGGTACAGTTGACGAGTTGAATGCATCCACAATACGGGGACTTGAAGAAGTAGATGTTGTAGCTCCATCACGAGTTGCCATATCTGTACAAGAAGAAGAGGAGATAGGGGAGTCAGACCTATGATTACATTCAGGAGACCTACCTATGGGCGACCTACCTAAAGGCGACCTAGACTCCCCCGGGAAACCTTTCCTATTCCTAAGGAAGGAAGGCTTATTGACGTCCCTGACATAAAATAGGGATATGTGATCAAGCAATTCATGGAAGAGATGACAGGAGACAACGTTTGAGTCGTCAACTATCAATTCACCTACGTCTTCTCCTAGGGGCATTCCTATTTCACTAAAGCTCAGCCCCCACCTTGTCAAGATAGAGGCACACTCATCCAAGGATATCTCTCTCCACTCTCCGTTTATATGCTTGTACACTCGATGGTTAACAGTACAATACCCATACCAAGCTCTTGGCTCGCTACTGAAGGTTCTAGCAATGGCGAAATCAAAAGTAAAACAGAAATCGAAACCCTAAAGCAAGAAAACGAGAGGAATACCTTAGTCGGTTTCGGAAGAGGAAGCTGTTGCAGAAGACGAAGGCCCAATTTAAATCAGTTGTTTCTTTGCTATCTTCGCCGGAGTATACCAGAGTTCAGAGAGGGTAAAAGTTCAGAATGGAGAAGGATTCCAGTATTTATATTTTCCAAAATTAAAAAGGAAAAAGAAAAATTCAAAATTATTCTCCTAATTAAATGAGGAAAACAGTTCCCAAGGCGGTTTTCCAAACATCAAAATAGTAATGATTGCGGAAAACGGCGCTCCTCCAAATCTGACCGTTCATCGCCAACGTCCAGGATTGAGCCACGTCACCTTTGGTCGACTCAACATCAGCGCGAGTAGCGACCTGCGAGTCACAACAATCTTCATCAAAATTTCCTTAACTTTCTAGTCGACAAAATCAACTCAGAAAGTTGGGGGCCACTGAACATACCAAAAGTGTTGAGCTGGGCCAAGTGAGTAAAGCCCAGTCCTCAAACAATTATTGCCACCACATTCTCAGTGGGCTAGGCCCAATTATTACATGGCTCAAGGCCCATCTTATTGATCAGTCGACTTAAGTTTATTGTCCGACCTACCAGGTCCCGACCTAACTTAGTTCGACCTTACGATCCAAGTTCTACTTCGGGTACGATCCAGCTCTACCCGTCAGTCAGGTCGACCCAACCCCAAATGGCGACCTCGACCTGCAAAGCAAGCGTCGACCTAACGAGTTCAGGCGCACGTGCCATTATTCTTTCCATAACTGGTTCCCTATAATTCAGGAGCCATCCCATGACAACCACAACGGTTCTAAGGTAACTGCAATTTTGTCATTTGATCATCTTTGTTCAATACATTATTTGCTCTCCAAACATACATACTTACTCTCACGCCCGAGGGTCTAAGCCGGAGACACATCCGGCTAGTCGTGGGTTCTGATTCAGGTCAAGGAGTCAGGTGAATAGTCCTGCCACGTGGAGGAAGATTGATAAGCACATTTCATGCGGCATCAAACCTTTTTTATATAAATTTTTGTAAAAAATTTCACTACTAAATAACATCTCAAATAGTTTTATTTATTCAAAAAAAATTAAAAAAGTAAATGTTATTGCCCGTCCCTCTTTTTTTTCTATTATATACTTTCATTTCATTAAAAATTATTAACTTTTTATATATAAATTTTTGTAAAAAATTTCCCTGCTAAATAACATCTCAAATATTTTTATTTATTCAAAAAAAATTAAATAGGTAAATGTTATTCTCCGTCCCTCTTTTTTTTCTATTATATACTTTCATTTCTTTAAAAATTATTTACTTTTTTTTATGTAACTTTTTGTTAAAAATTTTCCTACTAAATAACATCTCCAATAGTTTCATTTATTCGAAAAAAAATAATAAAAAAAAATTTAAAAAGTAAATGCTATTGTCCGTCCCTCTTTGTTTCTATTATATACTTTCATTTCTTTAAAAATTATTAACTTTTTTTATGTAATTTTTTGTAAAAATTTCCCTACTAAATAACATCTCAAATAGTTTCATTTATCAAAAAAAAATTTAAAAAATTAAAAAGTAAATGCTATTGTCCGCCCTCTTTTTTTCTATTAAATACTTTCATTTCTTTAAAAATATTAACTTATTTTAAATAACTTTTTGTAAAAATTTCCCTATTAAATATCATCTCAAATAGTTTTATTTATTAAAAAAAAAAAAATTTAAAAAGTAAATGCTATTGTCCGTCCCTCTTTTTCTATTATATACTTTCATTTCTTTAAAAATTATTAACTTTTTTTATATAAATTTTTGTCAAAAATTTACCTATTAAATAACATCTCAAATAGTTTTATTTATTAATTTTTTTTAAAAAAATTAAAAAGTAAATGCTATTATCCGTCCCTCTTTTTTTTCTATTATATACTTTCATTTCTTTAAAAAATATTTACTTTTTTTTTTATAACTTTTTGTATAGAAATTCACTACTAACTAACTTCTCAAATAGTTTTATCTATTCAAAAAATTATAAAAAATAAAAAAGTAAATGCTATTGTCCGTCCTCTTATTTTCTATTATATACTTTCATTTCTTTAAAAATTATAAACTTTTTATATAAATTTTTGTAAAAAATTTACCTACTAAATAACATCTCAAATAGTTTTATTTATTCAAAAAAAAAAAATAAATAAAAAAAGTAAATGCTATTGCCTGTCCCTCTTTTTTTCTATTATATCTTTCATTTCTTAAAAAATTATTAACTTTTTTTATATAAATTTTTGTAAAAATTTCCCTGCTAAATAACGTCTAAAATATTTTTATTTATTAAAAAAAATTACAAAAATTAAAACGGTAAATGCTATTGTCCGTCCCTCTATTTTTCTATTGTATACTTTCATTTATTTTAAAATTATTAACTTTTTTTATATAACTTTTTTTAAAATAAATTCCCTACTAAATAACACGTCAAATAGTTTCATTTATTTGAAAAAAATTAAAAAAATTAAAAAGTAAATGCTATTGTCCGCCCTCTTTTTTCTATTATATACTTTCATTTCGTAAAATTGTTAACTTTTTTATATAACCTTTTGTAAAAAAATTTCCCTACTAAATAACACCTCAAATAGTTTCATTTATTCGAAAAAATAAAAAAAATAAAAAAGTAAATGCTATTGTCCGTCCCTCTTTTATTATATACTTTCATTTCTTTAAAATTATTAAATTTTTTATATAACTTTTTGTAAAAATTTCCTACTAAATAACATTTCAAATAATTTTATTTATTAAAAAAATTAAAATTTATAAAGTAAATGCTATTGTCCGTCCCTCTTTTTCTATTATATACTTTCATTTCTTTAAAAATTATTAAATTTTTTTATATAAATTTTTGTAAAAAAATTACCTATTAAATAACATCTCAAATACTTTTATTTATTAAAAAATTAAAAAAATTATACGCTATTGTCCGTCCCTCTTTTTTTCTATTATATACTTTCATTTCTTTAAAAATTATTAACTTTTTTTATATAACTTTTTATAAAAAAATTCACTACTAACTAACATCTCAAATAGTTTTATTTATCCCAAAAAAATTTAAAAAAATTAAAAAAGAAAATGCTATTGTCCACCTCTTTTTTTTTTTTTTTTTCTATTATATACTTTCATTTCTTTAAAAAAAAATAACTTTTTGTATATAACTTTTTTTAAAAAATTTCCATACTAAATAATATCTCAAATAGTTTTGTTTATTCAAAAAAATTATGAAAAGTAAAAAAAAGTAAATGCTATTGTCAGTTCCTCTTTTTTTCTATTATATACTTCCATTTTTTTTTAATACTAACTTTTTTGATATAGTTTTTTATAAAAAAACTCCCTACTAAATAACAACTCAAATAGTTTTATTTATTCAAAAAAAAAAGTAAATGCTATTGTTCGTCTCTCTTTTTTTCTATTATATACTTTCATTTCTTTAAAATTATTAACTTTTTTATATAATTTTTTTAAAAAAATTTCCCGCTAAATAACATCTCTTGGACATTGTATGCCTCAAATTTTGATAGATAAAAGGTCTCGAATTTTTTTTTTAATTTTTTTTTTTTTTTTTTAAGAGGATCGACATATGTTCTCATATTCCCCCATTGGTGACTCGAACTCGACCTTTGGACCCAAAGACCTAAAGTCAAAGGGCAAACATCAAAAGGATATGACTGCATCGCAAAAGCTTCTCTTGGATCAGCTTATATTTCCAAATGAGCTTGGACAAATTATCATGAATATTGAGTTCCAAGTCATTGACATTCCTTCTTCATTTAACTTGCTTTTAGGCCGACCTTTGATGCACATCATAGGGGGAGTCTCTTCTTCCCACCCCCGGTCTGTGAAATTCAAGCATGATAACATAATCATGACAAGGCACGAAGAAATGATCACCGTTAGTCTCGATCCAAGAAATCTAATATGGGGGCTTCGGACCACCTGATTTTTTATTTTTTTTTTGCAAAAGGAGACGGTACTTCCTAGATTTTATTAATAACGAAAAATAAAATTACAAACATGGTGGGGGACATGACAACCTCAACCACCAGAAGAAAACAAGGGGGAGTTCTTACACAACTTGTAAGATCCTCTACAATAAGGGGGAGGGAGCTAAAAATTAAAAGATACATCAATAAAAACAGAAAACCTACGACCTAATATTAGGATACGAGATTCTATCAAAGTAAATTAAACTTTGGCACAGCCGGGGGCAAGACTCCAAAGAACGAAACTCAAAATCTGCTTGCTCATTTGCCAATATATTAGCAAGGAAATCAGTCACTTTATTACCTTCCCTATAAACATGACTTACCTTAATAGGCACCTCCTCCATGAATCGGAAAATGGCTTGGACGAAGTACCAAATCTCCCAAGGAATATTATATTTTCGAAGCAAAATAAGCGACCTTCGTAATCCACCTCAAGCCAAAGAGAATTATAACCCACAATCGAGCTTGAGAAATCCCATCGAGAGCAGCCCTAGCTTCAAAGAACTATGTTAGTAGCATCCCCATAAAATCAACAAAAAGCAAAAATAAAAGACCCATCATGCTTACGCAAAATGCCACCACCCGAGGCAATACCCGAATTTCCACGAGAAGCACCATCCGAATTAATCTTTACTTGTCCCAAAATAGGAGGGACCTAATACACAAGCTTGACACGAGCAACAGACTGAAAGCAGTACCATAAGAATATTAAAAAAGGTTGCAATATTTACCTCCGAAGGAAGAACAAGAAAGGATAACTTGTGGGCCCGAAGAATTTCACCGATTTGGAACTCGAATATTATTACGAACCTTCTCCCAACTAGGGGTTCCTCCATCAAACCGACACTTGTTTCTATGCTTCCAAAGCTCCCAACAAATGAAACCCTAAGAATATTTCCCAACCATAAAACAACCCGACTAAGTTTAGAATTTTTACAAGCATGCCAAGCAATCATCCTTTGCATGAGAGTTGAACCCGAGATTTGGAAACCAATCAAATTCCCAAAGAACCGCCACACATTAAAAGCAATATCACCATGTAAAAGAATGTGTCATGTAGATTCAAGAGAAGGATTAGCACAACAATGACAACGAGAAACAATAGGAATACCTTTCGAGATACGTTGTCATCGTAGGAGAGCAGCCTTTAGACCTTTCCAAAGGAAAATCGACACCTTAAGAGGGATATACTTGTGCCAACACCAAGCAAAAACACTACTCCGAACACGAGACACTCTACATTCCCTCCAAGCCGAAGAAATAGAAAATCCGCCCGAAGAGGAAGGAGACCAAAAAGGATGATCACAATCCCCTCAAGCCGAACATGGGGTCAAGCTCCAAAAGACATTGCCGCCCAAAAGTATCTCTAAAAGAAATTAGCAATAAGACGATTCATGGCATTGGAACAACACCCTTCTGAGGATCAAGTAAGGAAATATAATAAATGGGGATAGCTTGGAGACAAGATTTGATCAAAACAAGCTTAGCACCACTCGAGAGTAATTTACCTCGCCACGAATCAAGCTTAGCCCGAAGTTTCTTCATGACCTGGATCTAACAAAGATTGCATCTTCCCGCCAATATAAAGAGGACACCCCAAATATACAATAGGTAAATTCTTCTTCGAAAACCCGTAGAACAAGAGTAATAGAATTATCATGCTCAAGAACATCCCACCCAAATGTAAAACAAAACTTAGAAATGCTAATAAGTTGCCCCGAGAAATGTTGGTAAGAGGCCAAAAATTCCATATGAAGCTCAAGAGATGGAATACTTCCATTACGTAAGATAATAATATCATCAAGATAGACAAATGAGAGATAATAGGGACATTGAGATTACCCGTATGAAATGCCACATGAGGATGAAGAAGATGGAGATTATTAAGCCCACGACTTAAAACTTCAACAAAGAATAATAAAAAGGCTAGGAGATATAGGATCCCCTTAATCGGAGGCCACGGGTAGAAACAAAATAGCCATTCGCCAACCATTAATAAGGACCGAAACCAACAATAATTCATGTTGGTCCCAAAGGTGGCAAACAAGGGTGAAAAACAACTAGAGGGGGGTGAATAGTGTTACAAATTTTTTGCCCTCTTTTAAAACTAAACCTTTAAGCTTACAAAACCGCTTGCGCTGATAATAAACTCGCAAGTAGAGATGTAAAATGCACAAGCTGAATATTTGAAGATACAAAGCGGTTTTGAGGTGCGGTTTGTAAAGCGGTTTTGCCATAGTGCGGTTTCGTTGAGTGCGGTTTACAAACAAGTGAGGTTTTGACAATGTTAAATCCAAACACAATTCACTATTAAGGATAACTACAATTAAGATCAAACAGAAAAAGATAGATAATTAATAAGCACAAGAAATAATAAATGCGTAAAAGTAAGAACACAATATTTGGAGTGGCACGCGGGTCTTAGCCTCGATGGTTAGAGTTCATGGCTTCCAACCCGGGAGGTCATGGGTTCGATTCCCCACCGCCGGTTAGAGGGAATGACATTGCCCTCCCTAGCATAGCTAAGCGCCCGTGAAGTGCATCAAGGGAGGAGCGGTGAAATGTGTTGATCCCCTTTAAAAAACAATATTTGGAGTGGTTCAATCGATAAACGATTTACGTCCACTACCAAGATGGTTAGTCTTGGATTTTCTAAGAGATAGATTTTATATTGAGTATATGAGAGATTACAAAGTACAATGAGTAATACTCGCATCTAAAATCTTTCTATGAAGAACAAATCCTAGACTATAACCAACCAAGTATCTCAAATGAATAATCTATGTGATTAAACAAGTGAGGTGTGTGTGTGTATTCAAGAACAAGGCTCTTTCAATATAAGAGATGTAGAGCACAATGATTCTTGATGTGTATAAGGCTCGATTGGCCGGGATATTTTTCTTGAAGCGTAAGATGAAGATTCAAAGGACTTAGAATTTCAAGCGTGAGCTTCAACTTCGTATGAACACATCACTTTTAAATTTTCTCAAGCAAGCTTCAAATGGTGAAGATTGGGGGTATTTATACCCAAGCATCAAGGATATAGCCGTTGGACACAAATGGTAAGGATAGTACCGATGCTTTCCCATTGGTCCACGCAACCATTTTTGTCCCTAATCGTACCTCACCGCAATTAATGTGGTTATGACATCTGTCACTTTTTCAAGATCCTTGCGTATCTTGTCTCGAAAAGTAGTCACGTGACAAGATATGGTGGTTGACTTTTGATATTGCCGACGTGAATTTCCAACGGCCAAAAGTGGTTCACTTCAAGTTTCAATCATTGAGCGATTCTGACGTGCAAGCGATTCGAGTGTAGCGGTTACACCAGAGGAGGATCTTTAAGCTGTTGATTCAATGATGGAACCGCAAGGCAGCTTTGCATGGAGCGGTTCATAATGAGATTTCAGACTTAGGAGTTCAAGAAAGCAGCTTCAAACAAGGATTCCACCAAGCGGTTTTGCATGAAGCGGCCGCAAGGAGGATTTGACAAGGCGGTCTCGAAACTCGAACTACATCTTCGCATCGAATGAGTCTCTGCGCGCTCTTCAAGCCTAATTTAACCTATTCTATAAAATGGACTTAGCTAAAAAATTGAAGTCTAAGCTTCATTACATATGGGCCTAAAGTCCTTAAAATAGACAGACGGTTATGGTATCAATCAAATCTTAAGCTAATCAAGGAGGGTTAAAATATGCATAACCAACAATCTCCCCCTATTTAATTGATTCCATTACCTACTACAGCAAAAGCAAACATTGTACTTGGCAAAAATATGTCCATAAGGATAAGCATGGTAATTCATGTCCCAAGTCAATGCACACACTAGCTTAAGCTATAGATTTCTATACCTTTTGAAAGATCAAAGCTTACAATTTGAAAAGTATAGAAATGCATTCAGTGAACTTGAAAAATATGAGTTTGAGTATAAAGTGCGCTTTAAATCGAATGTTTAAGCATCATTTCAAAAGAATGATTTTAAGTTAGAAAATATTTGAATGATGTTTAAAACCATAAGCTTTCATTGTTCTACAAACAAGCTTTGATATGAACAAGATTTTGAACCATGATGCAATTTCCATTAATTCCTTAAGTAATTACAGATACAGAATGAAGGAAAATTACAAGTTTACAAGAAAATCAAAACAAGTTGGACAAAGAAAATACAAGGAGAGTGCGGTCCAACTTACAAAAGAAGTTCAAAAATACAAGGAAGGAGCAAGAATCGCTGATGCGGTTTCATTGACTTCGCCTTCGCTTCCACGCGGTCCATCGGCAGATTGGTCGTGGGCAAAAGCTTTTCTCATTCTTCTAACCTCTTCACGTCCCCGGTGAGGGTTGATTCCAGCCTTCTTCAAGGCATCGGCTGTGAAAGGGACTCACGATGATTTAATCGCGGCACCAACCACTTTCGTGTTTTCAACCAAATTTTCCTTGATATCATCCAGCCGAACATGAATGGAGGAATAGAGGGAATTGAATATTGTATGGATTTCCCTCCTGGATAACCAAGTGGTTTGAGTCCGATGGCCTGCCCATTGTTTCAAGATTGATGGTGACCTTCAAGGAGGATTTCAGTATTGTGGATTTCTCGTTTCAATCTTGGAATCAATCCGGGTCTTCATATTGTCCAAGCGGTTGGTGAACTCATCTTGTATTTCATTTAGTTTGGCCTTCACAAAGATCTCCCAAACCGTCAAGATTTACCTTCGAATCCACTTTGAAAAGATCAATATGCTCCAACACTTCTTCACGAAGAGAATCCAGAGCGGTTTGAGTCTCGCGGTTTGGCTTTCTTGCTGGTCGGGAGTTAAGAAGGGTAAGTAATTTGGAACTTAGCTCCCCAAGATCTATCTCTAAAGCTTTGCATCTTCTCACCAAGCTCATTAAGGATTTTATTCAACTCAAAGAATGTAAGCCTTATCTCCCAAGGCTTTGATTATACCATCTTCCAGGGATTTCTGGAAAGAATTGAAGCGCTTTAGCAAGGCGGTTTTATGCTGAAATGGTCGATCAATGGAAGCGGTTGAGGAGGATGCAATTGATGTAGGTCTCTCCCCTTAATGGCATCTAGCAAAGAGGATTTTAATTTTGCCATCTCAAGGGTTTGAGAATCTACTTTGGCTTCGAGGGAGCTGGGCTGGATTCAGAAGAGAGGCATTTGAGGCGGCCTAGCGTAATGACATGGCCTTGGTTGATCGTGAGTCGGCTTTAGATTATATTGTGGGTTTGGAGGATTTGGGAGTATTTAGATGGAGGAACGGTTGAGGCTCAAGCGGTTTGGAAAGTAGGAGGCCGGAATTGAGTATTTTGGGGCGGTTTGGGTTTGAGGGAGGATTGTTAGGAGGAGGGGACGTTTGTCTGCAAGGGGCGAGTTTTGAGGAGTTAGGGATTTGGCGGCTGGATCGAGATCCGAGCCCTGAGTTATGGGAATTGGCAGGAGCTGGATTTTCCCTAATGGATTTGGAAGTGGCATGGCCGCAGAGGGTTTGGATTGCCAGGGTTGGAATGCATGTGAGCTACAGAGGTGTTTATTCTGAGTGTCGGGAATTTATGGATTGGGAATGTCTTGGGAATTATATTGATTGGGAGGATAAGGGTGAAAGGGATTTTCTAGGTGAAGGTGAGTTTCTTGGAGATGGTGAGGAGAAGGAGAGGGTGAAGGTTCCACTAGTTTGCCCTTTTTGGAGTTTTTCTTGGCATGCATTTTCCTCCTTTTCTTGGGTTTCTCCCCCGAATAAGGTGCATCTTTGAGAGGGGAAGGAGAAGGGGTTTTGGATTTAGAAGGAGATTGGGCAGAGATATGTGAGGGGATTTAGGGGATTGAACAGGGGATTGGATTGGTGATTGGACATGAGTGGTATTTGAGGAAGGAGGCGGTTGGGTTTCGTGTCGCGGTTCAGGTTGGTGAAGCGGTTTCATCAACATTTGATTTTCCCTTGCATTCCTCTTCTCTTCTTGCTCCGCCAATATGTCAATCTTATTTGAAGGAACTTCACCCGCTTCTTCCATAATCATTCCACCCATATCATCTTTGTAGCTTTCTTTGCTCTAGAAACCAAGTTAGGAATACTTGGGTCTTCTTCTTCTTCTTCTTCTTCATCATCTTCATCAACCAAATTCATTGGTTTCCCTTGCTTGACTTGCCGGGACCAGCTCCATCAGTGCGGTTTGAAAACAGGAGCGGTCTTAGATTTCTTTCGAGCGGTTCACTCACTGGGCAGCGGCTTCCTTAACCGCTTGCTCCTTTCCCGACCGCTGAGGAGCAATTGAGCTGTCCCTTATCTCATAAACTTCCTTTTGGGATATGTATCTCGCATCATAAAGAGACTTGCAGAGAGCATCCCTATTTGCATATCTGAAGGAGGGCAGGTGTAAGCTAGCCCCAAGGATTCTCAGCCAAACTCAATCATCAATTTTGGATTTTTCTTTCTAATCACTTCCAGATGCATCAAAATCCACTAGAAGAGCTTGTTAAGATCCTACGTAAAGGTCTCCATCTTTGCTCTTCTCCTTTCCTCTGATTGATAAGTCTCCACACCGTCACATATTTCTCCGAACAAGATCTTTCGCCACTGTAGCTTGATCTCCATGAAAATTGTAGAACAATACATCCATTGTTGGGATGTAAAGTTGTTGTGGTTTCCAGCCTTACCACACACCGACTTCCCAACTAGATATCCCAGTGCTCATCAACTCACCAAATCCTTTCCTTCGAATTTTCTTAACTTTGCCAACCATAGATCTCTCCTCGCGGTTTGAAAAGCAGCACCATCTTGGATTACTTGATCCACTTCCTCAGGAGATCCACCAAATTTGAAATTATAATACCTCCTGATGTCAATATAGTCAATAGAGAGAGAGAAGCCTTCTACTTCAGAAGTCAGACAGGAGACTTTTTGACGTTCTTTCAAGCCGTCTCACTCCACGCTGCGCTCTGCATAAAATTGGTCAATAAAAGATGGAATAATAAAATTCGCTTCTCAGTGAAGAGGGGCAGACTCCCGAAACTCTTAGTTTCCTTATCAGTTTCCTTCCCAAGGCATCGACTTCACTTCACCACATTAATTTCCCACTGGTAGGAAAGTATTTGGATCCTACAAAGGAAAACATTAAGTGTTAGATCCATTTTTGTATTCACAGCCTCTCAAGCGGCTTGAGCACCAAGCGGTTTAGCGCTGGTGCGGTTTTGAAATGAAGCATTTCAAACCCCAAGTGAACTATGATTACTAAAAGAAAATGAGGATTTGAGAACATGATTACTTAGTATGTGGCATTGTAATCCAAATTTATCCCACACACGCAAGCAGTGTTTCGGGAGGGAAGGTTATGGTGTCCAGCCACATACTTAGTAAAATCTCAAAAATTAAGAATGGAATTTTTAAACAAGATGCTGGGTTTCAAAGAGTTTGAAAAAGCTTGTTCCAACATGCGGTTTAGCCTTGGAATGGGTACGCTGGTTGAAAATGCAAGAATGACCATGTACGTTATGCCCTCTGAGGCTTATGGTTGATAGAATTTTACGTGTTGACATTATTTATTATTATATTGAAAAGTTTATTATTTGATTATTATGTGTTTTCGCATATTTATTTCGTAATAATCTCCGCTCCTAATTATTAAGTGAATAATTAGTATAAATGTTAATGGA